>OY723394.1:19249184-19306619 GCA_963210295.1 Ophion ellenae
TGAGTGAGTGAGTGAGTGAGTGAGTGAGTGAGTGAGTGAGTGAGTGAGTGAGTGATGTGAGTGAGTGAGTGAGTGAGTGAGTGATGTGAGTGAGTGAGTGAGTGAGTGAGTGAGTGAGTGAGTGAGTGAGTGAGTGAGTGAGTGAGTGAGTGAGTGAGTGAGTGAGTGAGTGAGTGAGTGAGTGAGTGAGTGAGTGAGTGAGTGAGTGAGTGAGTGAGTGAGTGAGTGAGTGAGTGAGTGAAGTGAGTGAGTGAGTGAGTGAGTGAGTGAGTGAGTGAGTGAGTGATGTGAGTGAGTGAGTGAGTGAGTGAGTGAGTGAGTGAGTGAGTGAGTGAGTGAGTGAGTGAGTGAGTGAGTGAGTGAGTGAGTGAGTGAGTGAGTGAGTGAGTGAGTGAGTGAGTGAGTGAGTGAGTGAGTGAGTGAGTGAGTGAGTGAGTGAGTGAGTGAGTGAGTGAGTGAGTGAGTGAGTGAGTGAGTGAGTGAGTGAGTGAGTGAGTGAGTGAGTGAGTGAGTGAGTGAGTGAGTGAGTGAGTGAGTGAGTGAGTGAGTGAGTGAGTGAGTGAGTGAGTGAGTGAGTGAGTGAGTGAGTGAGTGAGTGAGTGAGTGAGTGAGTGAGTGAGTGAGTGAGTGAGTGAGTGAGTGAGTGAGTGAGTGAGTGAGTGAGTGAGTGAGTGAGTGAGTGAGTGAGTGAGTGAGTGAGTGAGTGAGTGAGTGAGTGAGTGAGTGAGTGAGTGAGTGAGTGAGTGAGTGAGTGAGTGAGTGAGTGAGTGAGAGAGAGAGAGAGAGAGAGAGAGGGAGAGAGAGAGAGAGAGAGAGGGAGAGGGAGAGGGAGAGGGAGAGAGAGAGAGAGTGCATTGCCGGAAGACTTGCACCTGTCGCTCCTAAAGGTTTATTGTTTTCTCGCTATTTTTTTTCACTCTCGCTTCGTTTTCCCAGTCTCGTCATCGTCCTTTCGCTCTGAGTACTATATACCTTGTGACGAAAAGGACGCCCGTGTGCATCAAAAGAATAACATTCGCGCAAAATCGCATCGATAAAATATCTCGAAAACACACAAAAAATAACCGCCCTACTTCCGAATACTTGAAAATAATTGTGGGTAATTAAAAATAATTGTGCATAAACGCGACCGGAAAATTTCAAGGAGGGTTCGTATTTTTTTTCGACAAAAGTATATGCCTTTCTGTGGTCAGGGATAATTCACGACACCGCAAGTTTTTTCTCTTCATTTTATAACGAGAAAAATTAATATTAATGTCCTTTTTTTATATTATATCAATATTAATGTCCTTTTCTTGTCCTCGTATACGTCTGAGGCTCATTATCAGTTGATAGTCTTCCGGAGTTCTTATTTTATTTTTTGCGTCCAGTGGAGAGATTCTCTGCTATTGACTCGGGGATTAGCAGTGGCTGCTGGGTTTCGCCCTTTTTTGTGAATTCACTCTCTTGTTCGCTCTCACGAGCCCCGGCAGCGGCGCGCGCGATGTGACCAAAATTATTTGGAAGCTTTGGCTTTTTTCCCTTTTTTTTCGTTCATCTTTTTTTCCCGTCATGCCGCAGCACCAACGCTCTTGGGGTTGCTCGCGAATAACTGAGGGTGAGAGTGGTTGGATTTGCCGAGGGAAAGAGGGCGCTATGAGCGCGGAGCGGAGCGCCCCACGAGTGGGCAAGAGAGCGCGGGTCGGAAGGGCCGCGGGAGGGGGGGGGGGGTAGACGATGCTGGTTTTAATGAACTCTTTCACCCGCCACTCACGCCCCCCTCAAACCGCTGTTTTAACTCGGGGTTCTCAATCCAGCGATGGCGATCCAGTTGAATTTCATTTATATATAGTTTTTTTAATGCCCAGTGGTGCGCGTTTGAGCGCTACAATTTTAGAAAATGGCAAAGAAAAATCCTTCGAAACTGCCACCGAAAAAGATCCGCGTAATTTTCGAGGGCTTGCTCGGTTTGATTGAAAGAAGAAGACGAAAGCAAAAAAACGAAATAGTCGTCCCTTATTTTCGCCTTCAATGTGATGTGAAATAGATATGGGTACGAGAGAGATAGCAATGACGGTATGATGTTGAAGTTTGCATCGTTGGAATGCAACGATTTCTTTTTTCCATTTTTGTATTCCGTTATTTTTCTCATTATCGAGATGCTTTTTTAAAAATGGCCATCATAAATTTTCAATAAGAATACCTAAAAACGATTCAGTGATTTTCGTAGTCCAAATCGGCCAAAAAAACTTTTGAGCGACTAAAAATAATTGACTTCCATTACACCCCAACGATGCAAGCTGCAACGTCGAATGATGGCGCTGACAACAGAACAAGAGAGACGGGCAGATAATGGTTGTTATATGACCTCAAGCAGGAGATTATCAATTAGTCCGATATAATTTAAAATTAATTACGGAAAAATTGCACTTTTACTAAAATTAACCCTTCGTAACTTAACAGGGTAGAAAATAAAAAAGATTGGACTTTATCGTAGGTTTTGATAAATTAAAAAAACACGTATAATTTAGTTTCTGAAAATTTCAATCAGGGGTTATAAAGCCCAAAGGGAGTGTGACAGATATGTTACATTGTGTCGTAACATTCCTTTATGATATATGGAATGCTTTGAAGCAGTTGTTTTGCTTGTTGTAGCAAAAAGCCACGCCACATTGTTTATGTATCGTTTGTCGTTTTGAATTTTTTCTCGATTTTCGCAAACTTTGCACACACTCGAAATTTTGTTCCAACTAACGCCATCTAGTTCGGATGAATTGCACTAAAAAATACCCAAAGAACGGTCTGTAGTCTTCGTGTGTGATTGATTGAAAAAAGGATTAAATGTCAATATAGGATTTTGTGAGGATTTAGATGGTTTATTACAGAATTATCACACGATTATAGAAAAGGCTTAGTTTACCTGTTTGTTTTAAAATTAAATGTGCTCGATAATGTTGTGCTCTGCATTTTTTACCGTGTCACATTGCGACGTATCCAACACGTTTGGCGGGGGGAGGGGCTGGACGATTATAGATGTCCTAATAGTAATTATTAAGGCGTTACCCCCACTTGTAGCGCAAAAAAAAGGCCTTTTTCATGAATTGTTTTAAAGAAAACTACAAAACTTTTTCAATCGATCAATATACCATCTTAAAGAATACATCGTGAAGAAGTGTCAGTCATTTTTTATTGAAAAATATTACATTGTTTAGTGGCAAATGGCCGGCAATGAAATAATGTTTTCATATACACGGTTTGCGGTGACCAACATTGCGGCGAAGTGGATCATCTGAAAAAAAAAATGCGGATGGATTTAGTCAAATATAAGCATAAACTAGTCTTTAATTGAAGGATTTTCAAAAATATTCATTTTTCACAATATGGCGGACAGTCAAAGTTAATGGTTCGATTTTAACGAAAAAAACGGCCGTTTTTTGGCTATAAAACGGCCATTTTTTTTCGAAAAAAAATCGAACGATTAAAGACTACATTTTTATGTATTAAATAAGCCTGCAAAATTTCAAGAAGATCGGTTCATTAGTGTTCGAGTAATCTTGGTCACCGACTTCAGAAATGCCATTTTGAGAAAAACGCGTTTAAAGTTTCTCTTTCAACGCTCTTTCAACGCGGATTCTTCTCTTTCAACGCTCATATCTCAGTCAATTTTGTTCGGATCGACTTGAAATTTTCAGGACATATTCTCAGATATTTATACTTCAAAAAAATGCAATAAAAAAAATCGATTTTTTCAAAATCGCAAGTGAGGGTAACCCCTTAATACTGTATCCGGGATCCCGCGTTCGTACACATTTCTGTAAAATAAACGTTCCTGAACTCAGCTGCGATGCGCATTCGACTTTGTCTACGACGTTGGCGCGTATAGCTCGAACGTCACTGCATAAAACCCCATCCACACATTGTCGAACTTGCTCACAGTCGTGTTGAAGTTTGTTGGATTGCAACGAAGATTTTACTTTATTATAATCTTGATCTTTATTATTAACTGAATCTGAGGACTTAATGTGAACCGGTCAATTCTACCGAGTCAACTGAACGTACCTGTACTCAATCTTTATGATTATCCGAAATCGCTATTTATGGCTGGTGTCGCGTGTAAATCTCTAATCAGGATTCCAAAAAAAAGGATCGTGTAAATTTCGTCGCTTGAATGTGCACAAAAAATGTAGATGATTGATTAAAGGTAATTTTCATTGCATTGCTGGCTTTTTCATCCACCACTCAAGTCAACAGTAAATTTCAAAATTTCAGAAACAAACTTCATATACATATAATTCAAAAAAAAAATTGAAAACATTTTGCAAACTAAGTAACACCGAACGTTTACCTTCCTGTCATCGTATTTTCGTCCTCCCGTGTCCCCATGCGCCATGAGCAGTTATCGAACGTAAAAGGAAAAAGTAAAAAATTATGCCGCCTGATAAGAATGAGGGTTGACTCTCGTTCTTGTTCCTTTACATAATACGTATCCGTACATTATCAATTCCACTTCGATCCACGGCTAAGAGCGTCCCTCGCTTTCGGGTAAGATTTCCATGTAAAGCGAAATCGGCGAATATCAATACTGGTATAGCAGCACCAAGTGTTGTGGAATGCTCGCAAGCGAAAGGGCTTCTGAGCCACGCGCTTCAACGAGAAAAGTGTTATAAGCTATGCCATTTTCTTTGCCATCAATTGAAACGTATTTACATATCTAGACGCTTTATACATACAAATTTACATACACAAACCTGTACATGTATATATATATATGTGAAGGTATGAATGTATGCTTGTACAGGTAGCAGTGGTTCTCTATCATCCCTTATTCATTTATATATATATATATATATGAACAAGTAAGATGTAGGAGAGAACCACTGTCACCTGCACAGGTTGTTGGATATAGGGTGAGATAGAAGGGCGAGATTTTCCCTCGCACGTTCGGTGTGACGAGAATAGAGTCATGTTATTGATTATGGAAAAATACCGGCGTCCCGTGTCCTCGTAGTAGTGGTGAACCAACATAGGAACTATGTATGCGTACATATATACATAATACATACACACATACGCACCCAAATATATATATATATATATATATATATATATATATATATAGAAAGAGAGGGAGAGGGAGAGAGAAAGAGTTGCAGTGTGAACGGGAGCTTTCAAGCTACGACCACCTCGGTGTCATGGCTACTGTACACCGTTACGATTCTGCTTTTGCTGTCTACCACTAAAATTGCACACTCCTATTCATTCTTTTCAGCGAGACTCCTAAGTGTTCCTTATATATATACAGGGTGTCCCTCTTATTTCTACCACCCGAAATAACTCGGTAATTATCGACGTCACAAAAAAATGTTCCAGACAAAAGTTGTATGGTGTAAAGGGGGCCATCAAATGTGACCAATTTTTTTTTAGTTCGGTGGAGGCGCTGACGCACAGTGAAGGTCACCTCCGCTTTTTGAATGGAATGGTACATTTTTTGACCATCTTGTGGAGCACCTCAAGCCGCATAAAAACATTGGGCGGTCAAAGTCGTTCAAGGTCTTTCGAGGTCACCTATTAAAATGAAATACAAATCTAAATATCTCGGATCACTACCAAATATTTGGTAGATATTTAGATTTGTATAATCGATACTGACCTTGAATGACCGTGAACGACTTTGACCCCTCGGTGTTTTTTATGCGGCTTGAGGTGCTCCACAAGATGGTGACAAAAAATGTGGTATTCCATTCAAGGGGCCAGTCCACTTTGGACCCACAAAAAAAGACTTTCCGCGATTTTTTTGGAGGTTTTTGTAAAATATATGAATATAAAAGTTGTTGTGCTTGATAAATAAAGTCTTGAAATACATTAAAAAAATTTTAATTCACATTTATTCATTTTTAAGTACAAAAACTATAGTTTAAGGGGAGACATACACCTAGGGCCGGACAAAAGGTCATTTTTGTGAATTTTTTCAAGGAAAACTATTTGAAATTTCGGTTTGAGATTTTAATTATCCAAAAGTATATACATTCAAAAATATGTTACATTTTTTCTATTTAAAAATATCAAAAATATACAAGGATATTGAATGACCCTTGGAGCGTCGTAAAAAAATCTGCGTATACGGTACCCACTGGCGTTTGTTAAAAAATAATCTGAAAAAAAAACCAACAAGATTATTAAATTAGATACTATAATATGGTACTGGTCATAGTCGATTTTAAAAATATCGATTTATGACAAAATGGTGGACGTTTGAACATAAATAGTGATTTTTGGGCCAAAAATTAGTTATTATTTTTCCTATAAAACAAAAACTAGGTAACGGGAAAAAAATCCTACGACAAGTACTAGATAATGGTGTATAGAATATCCACAAAGAACCTCAAGGCAATCGGTTCATTGGTTTTCGAGAAATTTTGGGTACCGATTTGAAAAACGTGGTTTTGAGAAAAACGCGTTCGAAAATTTGGGAATGAATAAATCATGAAATTTGTCAACTTACATGGAATCATTGATACCAGGCCCATAGTGTGGGTCTTCTACGGTCGACGGAATGTTCGTAGCTTCTAAATCGTCGACCTCGACCATCTAGGTGTATATCTCCCCTTAACGTAACGCCTCAAAAATAGGTGGGCTAGGTAGCTCCTTCACAACTCGGCAACGGCTTGTCTGAAACAAAAAAATCGAAGTCCATTAGATTCAGTATGACACCAGCTATAAAATGACCCTCGGATATAACGTTTTATAAAAAAATTGAAAAATGGCAGATGATAAACGAAAAAAGTACAAAAAAACGCGTTTTTTCGAAGTTTTTCGCCAAAAAAAGAGTAAAAATGAAAATTTTGAGAATCATGTTTACAATATGTGATTCAAATTTCAAGAGAATTGGTTTATTGGTTTTAGAGATACGATAGAGCTACATTTTGAAAACGTTGTTTCGAGAAAAACGCGCTTGAAGTTTATACTATGAAAAACTCTTACCTTAACTCAATCGGCAATTCCTGCACCGTACAAAATCCCTTCTGATTGCTCATCATCGTCGATTTCTTCAAGTTGCTTCAGCACATCAGATTGATTTCCGCATGGTCCTGCCCCTTTTTTCATACGAAACGTTGATTTCAGGGACAGGATAGTCTTCGAAGAGACCTTCATAGAAATGTGCTCCCATTTATGGGAAGGAGATTTTGATGACATTGAGATGGGAAGGGCGAGTGCACGGGGTCAATGAGCTACGATAAGGAGGGTCCCAAAGTTGAATGTCTTCAAAGTCAACTTTTTCCGATGTATTTTAGATAGATTTATGCAGATATGTTATATCTACCGAATTTAACTGCCATTAAATATTCTATAACATCTCTTTTTCTTGATCTTCCTCTCTCTCTCTCTCGCTCTCTCTATATGTGACACACTCAAGTGGATAGAGTTGATTTCCCCTATTCACCCTCTGCCCACCTTCGACCACACCTCCAACCCTTCAATTGACGTCATAATGGAAAAATAAGAGAGAGACTGTTTCGCTCTTGGAAAGTCATCTTGCGCACCCTCGCTCTAGTCTCGTACGTTCGTCTGTCTGCATGCGCTTGTGGATGTGCACGTGTCTGTGTATTTATGTAGTAGATAGACGAGATAAGAGAGCCGGCTTTATAAACTACCCGCACCGTCGTAAACGACCAATTAAGGTGTATATACTCGGTTGCGCGTCCATATCGAGACGGCTGTGTCTGACTTTGTACACATCATGGAAAAAGCCATTACGAGCATCACCGCCCTGGGTATATACACTGCAACGTCTTTGTTCTTATTGGGTATAGGTGGAAAAATTGCTTTTGTCGTGCTGCCTGGAGAAAATTGTTTCGTCGATTGATCAAAGAATGACACGGATTCGGATCGAATTGTCTGACCTTTGGGTTTTGGAGTTTGAGCTTAGTAAATTTTTGGGCGTTATTCGTAGTGTTTATTCCGCGATCATTGGGATTCAACAGGTAATTGGTTATTGATGATTATCGGTCACCGTTCGTTTTGGCATTCGGATTATTCAATCTAATTAACTATCAGATTAAGTTTGATCGCACACTGTAGCCTAGACTGGCCCAAAAAAAAAGTTTTTTTTTTCAATTGAAATTTTTGTTGAATATGTTGTTGAGAATGACGAAAAATGAGTAGTGACAGAATTTTAGCCCTTTATATCAATATTTAGAGGTGCCTCATCGCGATTTACTATTTCCCATTCATTTAACATGGTAAAAGTTTTGTTTGCCACTTCTCAGCTTTATAACTCACCTACGGGTAAACACACGGAAATGCCCAAACCATTGTTTTATAGGAAATTTAACGCTCTACAAAAAAAGTCCTTAGTCTTCATACGCGAAATTCACTCGTTCGAATTTTATTCAACGTCAAAGTTGAATCCATGATAAATTTAATGATTTTGTGAGATTTTTGGACTTTTACAACGAAATTATTGATTTTTGTTGTTTTTTTTCTGATTCATCTTAAAAAGTATTGTATTCTTTTCAAATTATTCCCTAGATAGTTTCTAAAATTCCTCATAGATTTAAATTTATTGTGGTTTAAAAGTACATTAGTACAATAATCTATTCTTAAACCGAATTCAATTCCCATAGCATGATAAATAAATATCTAGGGAACAATATAAAAAGGATACAATACTTTTCAATATGAATCAGAAAAAACAACAAAAAAATCAATAATTTTGTCGAAAATGTCCAATACTCTCCCAAATTCATGAAATTTATCATCAATTCAACTTTAATGTTGAATAAAATTTGAACGAGTGAATTTATCGTATGAAGGCTAAGGACCTTTTTTGTAGAGCGTTGAATTTTCTATAATCATTATTTTTGGGCGTTTCCGTGTGTTTACCCGTAGGCGAGTTGTAAAGCTCAGAAGCGGCGAACAAAAAACTTTTACCTCGTTGAATGAATGGGAAATAGAAAATCGCGATGAGGGACCTTTAAATATTAACATAAAGAGCTAAAATTTGGTCAGCACTCATTTTTTGTCATCCTCAACAACATTGTCAACAGTTTTTTTTTTAATTAAAATTTTTTTTTTAATTTCAATTTTTTTTATCAGTCTACTGTACCTCCATGATGGTGGGTAGACTTGCGGCGGACAGCATGGTCTCACTTTTCGTGTCTTCTCGGATTGAAATTCGACCAGCCTTCGTAAAAAAAAAATGTCCAACATATTTTTTCTCGAAACTCAATTTCGCTTGATTTTTTTGTTCCCTCGACTTTTGTTTCCTCCAGATATTTCGAACTCCATCATTCTCGAGTTACCGCACCGCTTTACAAAATGGTGAATAACCTCGCAGAAAAAATGCGAAAAAGATTTTTCCAGAGGAAAACTTGGAGATTAATCTTGGCACTTTTGAGACTATAGGAGAACAAATTTCTGTCGTGACTTGCCCAAAAAAACGACTCGAGTTAACTCGTTAACGTGAAGTTCGTTTGCGTTGACCCAAACGAACTTCGGCTTCTATCAAGCGATTGGCCGATTCTCGTAGATAGAGGAGCGATTCGCGGGAATTGATTATTCGCAATAATGGAATTAACGCGCGGGTAAAAGAGACGAGACATTGGAAAATCAAGAATATGTCGAGATTGGAAGGCCGATGATTATGCAGGGGGGATCGCGCAGAGTGATTCTCGTTGTCTTGCATTCACGGTATCGGTGCCCTGCGTTCAACTTCAATGTAGATAAGTGAATTGTGAAGACAGGCGGGACGGGAGTGAGATGAGCGAAGTAGGGAGTGAAGGACGAAGGGGAAGGGACAACTTGCAAGGTGGTTATATACATCTACGTACAGTATATAGACATTCGGATTGAAGACACAGTGTAATGGTAGCAAAAGACGAGGATAGAAAATAAAGGGAGTGGGTTGGAAAACCGCGCTTACTGCGCGACTCCCTTAATCTTCATTATCCCTTAACCGTTCGCATCCGGTAGCGGACTCGAGCCACCAGTGATAATTCTCGAATTATCTCCTTCGCCAGTGCAATACCACATTCTGGTGAGAAACAGTTTCTCTCTGCGTCTCTTTCACTTCTTCTAGTTTCGTACATACGTACGGTACATACGTACGGGAATTATGTGCAAATTCTCCTAACACGAAGATTACATAAAGTACAAAACAAAAACATTTTCAACATATTCCGTTTGTCCCACCGTGACATACATGAGGTAGTAAGAGCACGTACTTCATTATTAGATTGCACGTAATTCTTTTTTTTCATGCTGCGGACAGTGCACACAGGCCTGAGTGTTCAAAAACTTGAGCAAGGTGGCCGGTCTTTCACATTGGCGCGAGAATAAATAATTTGCAAATGTATCGTCGATCGTCGAATTATAGCAACATATTACCAATGTTTCAACACACTTTGATGGTTATGTTGACGTATCAAACATTTTTCCCAGTCAATCGATGCTAGTCAAAACCCTGATTGCAATCAGCCATAGCTAAAAAATAATCGACACACACAAGCTCCGAACAGTAGATGTCTTACAGCAAAAACCTGTGCAGAAATGTGACCGGGCAATCACTACTTTGTGTTCGACCCTGATCAGACTTGTCTTGTCTGAATTACCTGACCAGGTCCCCCAATGGAACAAACCAGGAAGATCGTAAAATAGTTTTTTACGGCTTACCGTTTATGTTTGGAAATTACAATCTTCTGGCTGGGATATATTGCGAGCAAGTACATCTTCACGTAATGTTTACCCGGCCAGAACATTGACATGTTCGGAAAAGTGGAGCCTGTCTTTAAGAACTAAAGAAAAGCTACTTTCCTTTTCACCTCATCAAATATATTTATAATTGATGGGGATGAAACCAATTCATCTGTTGTAATTCTATTCTTCATTGAAAGCATTCATTTCATCAATGATAATCAACGAGGATAACAATGCTTATCATAAATACCGGGATTACGATAACTAATGATTTGAGCACAAAGAATAGTCAAATTATTTTATGAGGCAAAAAAGTCAAGCTGGTAATTCGTGGTTTTTGAACGCCTTATCGCCATGTTGGGAAATATCAATGTTCTGGCTGGGAAGGATAAAGTTCCGAAAAACCCATACCGCTTTTTTCCTTGAAATTTTGTATACTTATGTATTTTGACTCGCTGAACACGAAAATGACAATTAAAAGTGGTGCAAATTTGATTTTCAAGATAAAAACTGAAAAAAGAACGTTTTTTTGTAATTTTTTTAATTGTATTTTAACAAATGTTGATCGTAGAGGAAAATGTCTTCTACGAAAGTTGTAGCCCATCGAAAGACTGATAATTTATGTTCTATACAAATTTTGTCTTGAATCATTATTTTCTAAGAAAATGGGATAATGCTCCAATAAGTATGTTGAATTGTGAGGTGTGTAGTTCACTGGGGTGGGCGCAGGGCACCTCGGATGGGTGTGTGGAATCGCGGTGGGCGTAGAACACTGGGCTGGGCGGAGGGCACCTTGCATGGGTACGTGGAATCGCGGGGCGCGTAGAACACTGGGGTGGGTTTGTTGGGCACCTTGGATGGGTACGTGGAATAGTGGGGTGTGTAGAACACTGGGGTGGGCGCAGGGCACCTCGGATGGGTGTGTAGAATCGCGGGGTGCGTAGATCACTGGGGTGGGTTTGTTGGGCACCTTGGATAACATCGAAACTAATAGAGTTTAGCAAAATATACGTATTGGAGTATTATCCCATTTTCTTGGAAAATAATGATTTAAGACAAAATTTGTATAGAGCATAAATTATCAGTCTTTTAATGGGCTACAACTTTCGTAAAAGACATTTTCCTCTACGATCAACATTTGTTAAAATAAAATAAAAAAACTCCAAAAATCCGTTTTTTTTCAGTTTTTATCTTGAAAATCCAGTTTGCGCCAATTTTAATTATCATATTCGTATTCAGCGAGTCAAAATACATCAGTATACAAAATGTCAAAGAAAAAAGCGGTATGGGCTTTTCGGAACTACACCCAATAACCCTTTGCACTCTAGGTCTTTTTCGTCCGGAAAGTGATCTGTGTAGATTTTCTGTCTCTTTGCCTATCAGGAAATGCGAGCAAGCGTATGTATACATTCACATACTACCTTAGCAAGCAGATAACCAACAAACAATATGTTGTCGACATACTAAATTGAATACACTCCCGATTTTACTCCCTCAAGGATTCCAAATGTGCTGAAACGTCATTTCCAATTTCCTCGTTTGTTCCTGGTCATTTCCCGGTCTATTCCCCACAACTTTCCTGGTCATTTACCGCTTGTTCTCAGGCCCGTTTCTGACCAGTTTCCCAGGAAGGGAACGGCGGATCGGGACCTAGCCTTAGACCCGTTACATTGCGAACCTATTCCAGGGTGGAAGGCCCGACCACAGCCTGACATTATCTAGGGAAGGCAGATCAGGGGCAGTACTTTTTCCCAACTCAAATTTCTACACGGATAGAATCTCTTACCTCCCATGACTTCTGGAGAATGATTACGCATATCTTATTCCATAGAACAAGCAATGGTTTTACATTCGTCAATTTCACTATCAAAACGTTCTCGACTCTGAAAGAATTGATTTGAGCTCTTGAACAACTACATTGATATCTACGGACCAATAATGCATGAATAATAAAATGAATACGTGTATGATGAGTCTTACACTGCAAATCTTGAAGATTTCGACTTGGTATCACAACCTTTGGAAGTAACAAGTAGCAAAGTATGCCAATTTTACGCTCTCAACCACATTGTACCAATCCCACGGACATTCTTAGAACGAATCAGCGATTTATTCAATCCTCGCTCCTTGTATGCCACTACGCGTCCAATTGCTATACAGCCAATTCGAGTGGCGTTCGAACAAATTGATCGCGTACGTTGCCTTGTCCGAGAAATCTGACGGCGAAGTCTCGCGGAGCCGTGATATATCGAAAAGCTTTCGAGCGTCGATTCGATTAAGAAATCGATTTCCGGGAGTCTGAGAGAAAATGTTCTCTCTTTCGTGCCTGATCCTTTCGCATCATGCCCATATCAGCTTCTCGTTATACGTTTGCACGTTTCTCGTCACTTGCGCCACTGGAAGCTTTCTTCCCTGATGCTCGGTGGCTGCACGTGATGCTCTTCGCGATAAACCCGAGCGTACGAGGTGACGAAAAGAAAAGCGGAAAATACAATAGACGGCTGGTGAGAAACGGTACGAGGCGTTTCTATACATTTATACACACAGGCCATGTGCAGCGAGTGCAGACAATTCGCCTCTCGAGTCGCAAGACAATTTTCCTCAACGATGAAGAGATAAAGCAAAAGTGGCAGAACTCCTCGCGGTTTCAAGTCCGTCGAAGTGTAAGTGCCCCGAGGATAATTGAGGCAATCGTGACGATGAAGATTAAAAAACGGTATGATGAAAAAAGAAAGATGAAAGGCAAGAGCCACCGGTAGTGGAGGCGATTTCTCGTGCCAAGCAGCGCCGAGGTGAGCCAAAACTTGGATGGATGACCGCCAGTTGGCTTGCGCGCTGACTGCCGAGCTGAAGACAGTTCCAATGAGTTTCCTATGGTGGTACAGCCGAAACAGTAATAATATGGGCGCTTGTTTCAGCCCCGGTTTTCTCCAGTTACCCTGTGCCCTCGTGCAGACGCCATACAGGAGTCTCCGAGGAACTGTAAAAAGTGAAGTATCGATCAGAGCTCAAAAGGATGGGAATAAAAGCCCACAAGGGCATGCAAAGGAACAGTAGAAATGAACTGCGAGATATATTGGGATGTTGAACAAGTTCTCGCTGTTTTTTCGTGAAAATTAATGCCTTCTGCAAGTTCAGCTGACGTCTGACATGAGTCTTCATAAAGTAATGTCTCCAATTCAGCACATCAAAATCATTCTTTTTGAAGCGTCCGAACCAATCTCTATGTTGTTTTCGGCAGAGCATGGTCGCCGTAAGTCTCTACAATAATTCTGTGTGCTTCAGCTGCAGATTTTTTAAAATAAAGTAGTACAGTCAAATTCCCCGCAAATACTTTTTTTTGGCACGATATTTGATATGTTTAACATTATGAAAAAAAAGTTGTTTACACTTCAGCGAAATGACATACACTGAATTTCAAGCTTGCTCATCCCTCTGCGGCATAGTGTAACACTGGTATTACACCTAATTCAATTCAAATTTTGACGATTCAAAAGTGTTTTTAAATTAAATATGGCGGTTGTAAATGCGTTTCAAGGTTCCTAGGACTTCAATAGCTACTAAAACTTACCTATTAAATTTTTTTCACGTAGCGGGTGTCATCAATAACGAAAGTACAAAAAAAACGAACTTTTTACATCATAAATCTGATTACGACTCATCTAGCAGGTAAACCATAACCAAAAATAGATAAAAACTTGGTTTTTGATCCATAGAATACGATCCCGAAGTCGAAATTGAAAATGGCGGATCCAATATGGCGGCTGTAAATGGCAAAAACCATAGGATTTTTTTCCAAATTTGATGATCTATTGGGGGGGGGGGGGGGGGGGGGGAGCTTATATCATGCAACAGCGACCCCAAAACCCCCCGAGTACCAACTTTCACTATCATCAAACGACGTTTTGCATTTATGGCCTGCCATATTAAATCCGCTATCTTGAATTCTCGAGGCAATTGCACGTAAAGAAAAATGTATGCTTCAAAGGGTTATAGTACTTATTTATATATGCGTTACCATCTTAGACTCCACGCACGCAGCTCTGGTAACGCCATCTGTTGCGAAACAGCGAGAACTTATTCAACGTCCTAATACGTACCTACCAGCGTGTAAGACCCGAAACGAACAGAACCACGTGGCAAATTACGATCCGCAGTAAACGCGGTTCCCGACGTGCAACAGACGAAGCAAAAGTGAGACAGCGAAGAACGAGAGGAGGAAGGGACGATATAGGCGATAAGAGAGTCGATGAGCGAGGCAAATCGCAGCAACTACCAAAGTATATCGATCCTCGTGATACCGTCTCCATTCCCTGATCACCTCTCTGGCTTCGCGAAAGTTCACACCCCCGAAAGCGCATTAGAACTCTTGCGCCATTTCCTCTTCGTGACCAGAAATTTCGCTGCAATCGTCAACGACGAGTTTTGCACTTCTCAAGCAGTCATGGCGTTTCTCCCTCTCTCTCTCTTTCTCTCTCCCTCTCTCCCTCTCCATCATTCTCCCTCTATCTCAGACGCATCTACGTCAGAAGATATGTTTTTGCAGAAGATTCGTGTGAAAATATGGAATACGAGAATGTGTAGTCTGCATCATCCCAACTTCGAATAATCGGTCTTCCGCTATTCTCCCTGATTTTCCTCAATTGCTCCGTCACTCCGCGTAATCGTGGAGACGAAAGTTCTTCGTGCATATGTATATGTGCCGATATATATATATACACACATTTACGTATTACGTACATACCGATTACCATTTGTTGCGGTCGATGCAGGCGGCGTTCACGGCTCAGCACTTCACCTCGTACGACGGAGTCAAAAAATGGCTAGGTGACTGAGTTCCCTTCAAAGAACTCGAATTCTTCTCGCCCGACAGAGTCTCTTTCCTTTTGCCGTTTTTTCGGCCATTTTTCGAATGTACTTTTCGGAAAAACGAACCGAGATATCAGGGTAAAATCAAGCAGCATTCCGTAAGTGTAAGAAAATCCTTTTCTTAAGCCCCTCAATAGGAACTATCTTTTTCCGACTTCAACATCATTTGGAGGGTCTATACGATGGGAAAGTTTTCCGCCCTCAAAAGTACACTGGCTAAAAGCGAAAAATGTGTTTCCCAACTCATTCGACGATTTCGTAAATACAAATTTAGGGTTTGGGTGCAAATGAATGGTGAACTCGTATTCGGGAGGTAAAAGCACCGCGTGTATACGCCTGTGTTACCTCTGTAGATGTACGTGCTTGTACCATGCACGTAAGCGAGGCCAATTTGCCACTGAAGAGATTCGTCGTAACCGTAGGAGATACAAGTCGCGAATAATCGCTACGAAAAAAAAAGTACGAAGCGAATGGAGATAACTCCTTGAAAACCTCTCGTCTGTGACTATTCTTTTTAAATCGCGGTGTCGATTCGAGCGTCTCTCAAACGTACAGTCTCGAGCCAAAAATCGTTCCACTTACCAGGCTTGGAACAGCCCGTACGTGTGGAAGTATCGTGGACGTACTGGTGTGTATAATCGCGAAGCTCTGAAGACTCGCAGCCCTTTTCATTCGGCTCCGTGCTTCGATCGACGAGCTCAACACACCGTGTTACCTCCTGGCTCCCTCGTTCACGGGCAATTTTTCTGAAAGCCTCCGACCACCGTGCGTTAATTCCGGAAAACGTTTTTCTCCACCCCTTTCACGAGGCCCCGTCGCGTTCTCACATTTTGTTTCGCCTCTTTGTCCACGAGGAGCCCTCTTGTCTCTATCACAAGGTATCGCCCGGCTACGAGATAGTCTACGCCGAGAATTAATCTTACAGACGTTTCGAAAAATTCCTTTGTCTCCCCGGCAGGCCTGTGTCCCTTGGTAAGTGGGGTTAGAGAGCTTTCCAACGTGAGACGGGCACTCGCGCGAGGGTTTCTCTCATAAGCCCTGTCGCGGTCTCAATGGCTTGCGCAGCGACACGCAACTCGCGCTAGGGGCTCCCACGAGGAAAATCCAAAAACTTAGCTCACGAGGGCGGAGGATACTTCAAGCGCGGCTTTTAGGGGTTTTTGCGCTGAGTGCAAGTTGTACAAGGACTTCTAGTGGCTTCTGCCCTAATTGCACGTTGTGCAAGGTCTTTTTGTGCTTTTTGCCCTATCTGCAAGCTGTTGAAGGGCTTATGGAGCTTTTTGCATCGACTGCAAGTTGTTCACGGCCTTGTTGTGGTTTTGTGGACTGACTGCAAGCTGTACAAGGAATTTCAGTGCTTCTTGCCCTACCTGTAAATTGTGCAGGGACTTTTAGTGCTTTTGGCATTGACTGCAAGTTGTACAAGAACTTCTAGTGGCTTCTGCCCTAATTGCACGTTGTACAAGGTCTTTTAGTACGTTTGCCCTATCTGCAAGCTGTTGAAGGACTTATGGAGCTCTTTGCATCGGCTGCAAGTTGTTCACGGCCTTGTTGTGGCTTTGTGGGATGACTGCAAGCTGCACAAGGAATTTCAGTGCTTCTTGCCCTAACTGTAAGTTGCGAAGGGACTTTTAGTGCTTTTGGCATTGACTGCACGTTGTACAAGGGCTTCCAGTGCTTTGTGCCCCCAACTGCGAAGCGTATTAGGACTTCTAGTGCTCTTCACCCTGATTGCAACTTGTACAAAGACTTTTGGCCCTTTTCGCATCAATTGCAAGCTGCACAAGAACTTTTTGATCCTTGCCCAACTTGTCAGAGCTGCCATTGCACGTAGTACGTCCATTGTATTTTTTTCTCAACCGAAGGGACCAATCAGCGGATCGACTTGCCGCCTTTACGGCGCTCCATACCAAGTACGCCGGAAACACAGTTTTCCACTCGGTATACACGAACGACATGAAAATTCTTGCGCGTCGCAACATTACGAGAGCATAAATGACCTGAAATGGGACACTCACCGGCTGACGTCGCGAATAAATCATGTTCCCCATGTGCTCCTTCGCTCATCTCGGGATCAACGAACTTTAGAGATGAATCCGTATATGGAGCCGGTATTACGCTTATATACCCGCCACATAAAATTAATGCATCGCGCTGGACGCCGTAGGATCGTCAAAAAGTGTATTTTCCAAGCGTTATGGAAGCCATGATTCACGAAGTCTTGCTTATTCTCGTGCTCTCGTAATGTCCCGACGGGATACGAGAGGAGATCCTCACTGCGCCTCCGTAACGACCTATACAGGGCGTTACGTTTTCACTGCGTGCTCAAAATCTACAGTTTCATCTTTCAATTCACGTCTACAATTGAATGGTCGTAGAGTCGTTGGTAAATATTTAGATAACACACTTCCCGAACATCCCTATTCTTTTTTGATGTTACAAGGCAGTAAAATTGATTCCTTACGGTAGAGAATTTTCCACCCCCTTTTGGTCATTTCCACATTTTCAACGGGGTTTTTTAAATTTTTATAAAAATCGTCATTATTGAGGACTTTTGTCAGCGGAAAACTCCCTATATTGTAAAATTATGCTCCCCCCCTCCCCCGTGTATTTTAGAGTTATCCAAACCTTCAAAGGGTCGGCATAAACTTCCCAAACGACAGATCAATTTTCAATATTTTCTTCCGATGAGTCTATTGGGATCACCATGTCGGAATTTTACACACAATTAATACGAAGTCTCGCCAAGTTTGAATATTTAAAAGAAAATGTCGATCTTTATTTAAACAAAGTCTGGCCTTATGCTTAACCCTTTGAAGCATACATTTTTCTTTACGTGCAATTGGCTTGAAATGTTGTACTTGGGGGTTTTTGGGGTCGCTGATTACGAACCTGCACTCCAAATTCGGGAATTCAAGATGGCGGATCCAATATGGCGGACCACAAATGCAAAACGTCGTCTGATGATAGCGAAAGTTGGTACTTGGGGGTTTTCGGGGTCGCTGATTACAAATCTGCACTCAAAATTCGAGAATTCAAGATGGCGGATTCAATATGGCGGACCATAAATGCAAAACGTTGTTTGATGATAGCGAAAGTTGGTACTCGGGGGTTTTCGGGATCGCTGTTACATGAAATAAGCTCCCAAAAAGTAGGTCATCAAATTTGGAAAAGATTCTACAGTTTTTGCCATTTACAGCCGCCATTTTTAATTTGACGGTTTAGATTTCGGGTTCGTATTCCGTGGATCAAAAACCAAGTTTTTACTTTTTTTTGGTTATGGTTTACCTGCTAGATCAGTCGTAATCAGATTTATGATGTAAAAAGTTCGTTTTTTTTGCACTTTCGTTATCGATGATACCCGCTAGGTGAAAAATAAAAATTTAATAGGTATGTTTCAATAGTTATTGAAGTCCTAGGGACCTTGAAACTTATTTACAACCGCCATGTTCAATTAAAAAACACTCTTGAATCGTCAAAATCTGAATTGAATTAGGTGTAACACCAGCGTTGCACTATGCCGCAAAGGGTTTCGGGCGCAGCACGAATACAAATCCAACCCTCGTGTCGAAAAAACTGCCCGGAAATCAGCGTTTTCGCGAATTATTCACAGAGCCAATTGTCCTGTTTTAAAAAACTCACCTTCCGTGATACGGAGTTGTAACAGGTGATTTAAAGATTTTACGCGAAAAAAAATTAAAAACATCGCGATGACGTTTAAAAAAATTCGTTTTCTAAATATGCTTACTCCGAGAATAATTCAGTGGAATTCAGCGCCGTATATCTTTTGCCACGATTTCTCCAAACCTACATTCCCTCTGCGAGTCTCATCTCCAAATAGATGTAAAGCGTCTATTCGTTTTCAGCATCCATGCAAAATTGTCTCCCCTTTCGTCTCACGGAGTAGACAATGTTATCATATGCCTTTTGGTAGACCGTATCGCTCATCCGCACAAGGCAAAAGAAACGTGCTCGTATAGCTCTGCCAAGCAATATCATTAATTTAGGGAATTAATTAAACGCATATATATGCATATATATATATATATATATATATATACCCATACACACACACACAAGAAGTACAATGTGAGGGAATCCAGCTCAACTCGATGCTCCAACGTATTCTCCGTTCTTTGCCCAGACGCCCTTCCCTCGCGTATGCATCGTCGTATATAATTAATGCCCATACACCCGCCCATACCAATCTTCCCTCGTCCACGTGACTATACCTTGCCAAAGCTTTCGCGTTTTCCGCGACTTCGCGTTTTACGTATGTACATACATGCTGTGGACGCGGAGCCGATGTGTGGGTCTGCCGCTTTCATTGCATTCCTTAATTTGGCGAGCCGCGGGTTTTATACGCTAGAGCGGCGCATCAAGGGCGGATATGCGAGATTATTAAATGGTCCCGGGTATACGCGAAGCATTTACCTTTGTGCACGTAACCGAACGGGAGCGGAGCTGCCCTGTCTCTCTGTGCGAATACACGTGGAATGTCGTGCGCGTACATGACTTTGCCAAGATACGTATTCACAATTTTATATATATATATATATATATATATATATATATATATATATATATATATATATATATATATATATATATATATATATATATATATATATATATATATATATATATATATATATATATATATATATATATATATATATATATATATATATATATATATGTATGTATGTATGTATGTATGTATGTATATGGATATAATGAATGTAAATAGCGAATCAACGGAAGCTCAGAAAAGCGAGCGTCATTCCGACCTTATTCGCATATACAAAATTCAATTCGTTTGAGGTACAGCCGGGCAAGCTTTCGAGAGGACAGCAGAAGACATTAAATTCCTCGAGTAATATGTTTGACATCCGCGCTTTCGAAGCCTTTGATGAGCCATTTTAATTAGATCCGTTCAGTTTAGATTGGATTTATTGGTGCACCAGGATCAAATGCCATCTTGTGATCGATATTTGTGAAACAATACAGAGCAGGGATACAACGGAAATAAAGAGTCAATATAGAGCGGAAAAAGAGTCTGCAAAAGCAACAATGTGAAAGAAGAAGGAAAAAAGCTAAAATGTGACAAATGGGAGACGCAAAGTAGCCAGAGAGGGATGCGAAGGCGTACAGGGGGATGATTTATCTTGAAATAGCTTGATCCTGGATCCCATTCTACTCTGCCTTTCTCGGTTTGTCTCTTTCTCACTCTCGTTCTCGCTTTATTTCCTTTTCAATTTTTATTTGCGTTTTAAATTCGGTGTTCTTTCTATTTGCGTTTTTTGTTTTCGGTTTATATAAAGTGACATTTCCTTTTACCTTCTTTCGAGGCATTTTTCTTTCGTATTGTGGCAAGTCTCTATTTTATTTCTTGAGTATGTATTTCTTTGTATTGGTCGAAAAACGGGGGTCACGTGCCAGGGAACATTTGGGTCCTAGTGCACTCATAAACCTAATGTAATGTAATTTCTCTCTCTTTAGCTTGCGTCCTCCCTTGTTTCGAGCCTATGACGCTCATTCCAAATGAGCTGCTCCCTCCAGCTCGAAAATCCGGGAAATCTCGAAAATTTGCGGTTTTTTGACGTTACACTCGGATTATATGGGGCCGCAGGAATACAAGCGTTATACACGAAAGAGTTTTTTTTTTGGAGAACCGGGGAATTGCGCAGCTCTTGCCTGGTCGTGGTGGCGAAAGCCGAGATGACAAGGGTGCGCCGGGCACAAATTGTTGTTTTATTTTGATGAGCAAAAAATTCATATCGCTGAGCGTGTGTCACAGGTTGGAAAAGGAGCAGACATTTGCGGATTCTGCGGGGTAGATAGTCAACCCGGGCATGTGGTGGAAGGCACGAAAAAGGCTTGCGAGGTCTAAGGGTTGGGTAGACACTCCTTGGTGCAAAAAAAAATAATACGTTGAGAAAACCCGTTACTGTTGTGACGTGCACTTCGCAGATTGTGATTTTTTTAAAATTATTTTTCGTGCACCCGTGCGCGGGGGGGATGATTATTTATTTTATTAGCATTACAGAATTTCCTGGCTGTACATTCATTTCTTCAGGCTTAAGTTAAGCTGGTAGAGTTGGAGCACGAAATCGAGACGACGTTTATCGTTTTGAAAAATTCTTTCTGTTCTGACTTCTTATTTTTCCCCCAGTGCTATGATTATGAATATATATCGAATCAAACTATATAGAAAACTATATAGCATTAAAATACATAGAAAATGGCTTTTTTTTCTTTAACGGGTTATGCCGAGTTGTGAGAGTCGAAAACAGCTCATTTTGCGGGTTTTTGAATATAAAATCTACCAAATTTAGGTATTTGGAAAAGTATAGGAAGCACCTCTCGAAAACGTCTTTTGCGGTGAGCAATGCCCTTCCGAGCCAGGTTTTCTAATATAAAGAAATCGAACAAATTTCTTTAGTATTTTAGTTTATTCTATAATTAATCGAAGGAATTTCCGTCACATGAAGTTTAAAAAAAAATGGCGCGTGTTCAAAGTGAGTTTTGATTGTTGCGAAAAAATGGGCATTTTTCGAACATCAAATCGATAGTGTACATAGGAAAAAAAATTCTTCGATCAAATACTATATTATCACATCTCGAAAAAGCGTAAAAAAAATCAGAAAGGTCGATGCAGTAGTTTTTGAGATACTTTGCTTACCGACTTTGAAAGCGTATTTTCGAGAAAAAAAAGCCTTCGAAGTTTCGAACGATGTTTCGAGCGTTCCAACGGGCGACAACATAACAGCCTATAATCTGTCAATTTTGATCCGATCACCTTGAAATTTTCAGGGAAACATTCATAAGATGACATACTGTGAAAATAAATTGGTTTTGAAAAAATTGATTTTTCGACTTTTATAACTAGGCATAACCCCTTAAATAAAAAATGTGTTTTCCATAATAACACAATAACGTATAAAACCACTAGTACGCTATAACTCTAAAATCCATTCCCAATATACAATGCACCGAATTTCCTCATGGTCGGGAGCATAGCCGCTGACAAAAGTCGACATTTTATAAATATATATAGAATCGTTGAAGATGATTTTGCGCGTCAAGAAAATCGCAGAATGAGATTATCATAGTTCGATTACATTCGAGTATAATTTTCCTTCGGTTGGCCAATTATGATGATTGTATTTCATCGTCTATACTGTTGAATCGATTACTCCATAATCGTCGAATCTTCAACTCTAGTCTGATGATGAGTGTGTTTGTTCCCGAGATAAGGATTCCGAGCCAAATTTCTCTCTCTCTCTCTCTCTTCCTCTTAACATCACGTTATTCCGGCTGCCATAATCTGCGTTATACATACTACCACTTTGGGGGCTGTTACCTCCACTCTCCATTTTCGTTATACCCGATATGCACACAGACGCATACGCATACATAGATCTGTGGTTGCATCTGCCGTTCCTGGTTACACATGAAGAACAACGGTATATGGCGACGGTGGCGAACTCACCGTCGACGGAGCCGACGACGATTCGGCCGAGAGGCGCAGCTGGCCCCGTGCTATACCACTCACATCTTCGAAGTTGGCAGACAGCTTAGCATTTATCATGCAAGATTAATTAATGGCATCGCTGGGACGTAAGTACGCGAGGAAGGTAGTGGTAGTGGTGGTGCCGGACGTAAAGGGATGGACGGTAATGGGGAAGTTTGGTACAGGAAGCGGAAAGAGAGAGAGTATCGTCGAGAGCGATATCCAGTCGGTTCATCTCATATCTGCCAGACGTATGAATCCATTTTTTCCAAGCTAATTTGGAAAAGAGAAAACCCAATGGCAGATTGTTTCCAATGCTAACGATGGCCAGGATCTAGTCTTCCGAGGGATATGAATTCGTAATGTTTCTGAATGCCTGAAAAGATCATGTTCATCCTGTATGAAATGTTATCATCGTTATTCAATCCAAAGGCTATTTTCTAAGTTATCTGTTGGAAATTATTATCACCCGGTTGATGATCAATCTTCCACCTTCTCTCTATTTTATTGGGTTGTTGGATGAGATCTCACTGTTTTTTTGTCGTGAAAATTAATGCTTTATTTCGCAAAATCAGTCCTGATGCTTCCGAACGTTTCGAAAGTGTTGTGTGATCAACTCCTAATGGACCTGCAAGTTCAGTCAGCGCCTGACATGAGTCTTCGTGAAGTGATGCCTTCAATTCAACACATCAAAATAATTATTTGTGAAGCGTCTAAACCAATCTCTGCATGATGCTTCCGACAGAGCGTGGTCGCCGTTAGTCGCAACAAGAATTCTATGTGCTTTAGCTGCATATATATTTTTTTACATAAAGTAATGCAGTACAATTCCCCGCAAATACTCTTTTTGGCAAGAAATTTGACGTACTTAACACTATAAAAAAAACAGCTGAAGTGATTCATGAAGGTAGCATTCAGCGAGCGTGTCCAAGCAAAATTATTGGCAAGTGAAATGAGGAATAGTTTGAGGAAAAAGTTAAGAAAGACGGTTTATCGTGTATGAAGGTTTATCACGAGAGCCCACATCATCGGATGACGCGATACACACTTGACATCCGTTCATCAACAGTTACCCTAAATTCCACTATTCTTTTCTTATGAACGAGCGCTTTCATTCATCTTATCGTCTTACGTCTCTTCCTCTGTAAGTTATCTCCTGGTCGCGTTGACCCGCCCGCGTGTTTGGTCGAATCGCAATCATTTGGCAGCTATAAGCCTTGAAATCACGTGCCGTGGTAGAGTGCAGAGACGAGGCGACAGTTTCCGCGAGATGTCGAGGAAGATGCTAAATGAGGAAGATAGCGAAGTAAGCTGGAGGGGGGGGGGGGGAGGTCCTGCCGGTGGTAGCTTTCGAAAACTTGGCCAGCGCGGACACACCGTGCACTCCCTTATTCCCCCGGCACCGCCCACCGTCTACGTATTATCTATCCCGAAAGTTCGCCGCGGCGAATTCTCTCGACGTCGTCGCCAGTTTCTCCCGGTCACGCTAATCGCACGCCCGCCTCGAATTGGCTTTTAAGCGACGAGTTTTCGTAGAGCAACGATGACGAGCCAGCTAAATGATGGAGGGTGAGGGAAGGGTCGAGGCCAAGTTTTCCTCATTGGCTCTCTTTCATTCTCCCTCTCTCTCTCTCTGTCTCTCACTCTCTCTCTCTCTCTCTTTCTGCCGTCGTCTTTTCACCTTCCACCCCGTAGGCGGCTATCTATATGGTAAATCATTCACGGAAACTTTGTACCGAGACCAAAGCTTCAAAGGTTGCAATTCAAACGACGAAGCTTTCCCCCAAGCCCCGCGAAAACTCCTGTTTTTGACTTGTCTACTCTCGTCGTTAAAATTGCCAGTCAAGAACGCTAATTTTGGAGACCACCAAGTTGCAAAGTATGTCCTTTTTCCATATGGGGAAACATCATTTTTAAGACATTCGACTTGGAGGATCATTCTCATAGTAGTGACTTAAAATTACCTAATTAATTTGACCACATTTACATAAATGTAAGTTCAAGGCCCATCCTCAAAACAACCGGATGTACTGATGGCTAACATCATGGAAATCCAATGTGTTCAATTTGACATTGCATCCCCATGTATGGAGATATATGTGTGTGCGCGTGTATATGTATATATATATATGTGGATATGGAGTGGCTTGTAGCAGCCCGTGCAGAAATTTGTTGGAGACTCCCCAAATCCTACCGCATCCCTATAGGATATTGATAAGGACGCGGCACGTGGGAAGTCTACATTCGAATCCAAGTGGATTTCCCGATAGACGTCGTTTGAGATTTGTTTTTTTGAAATTCGCAACCGGAATTTGTTGGATCTCCCAAAAAGGAATATCCTTTCGTGATCCCGTGCACAAATTTGTTGGGGAATCCCAAGATGCACCCATATCTCCATAGGCATTTGATAGGGACAGGGCACGTTGTTCTCAGTGGGGTTCGATTGGAACGCCCTGCACTATTCCCCGATGAACGTCCTTTGAAAATTCTTACCACGTTCGAATCGAAAATATGCGAAAAGTCACGAGAAAACCTCTGCGCATTGGGACGCAATGTGCACGCTTCGTGGGCGTGTACGTGTATGGTGGATATCGTGTCAAAGTGCAGTCAAATAAATAACAAACGATAATTACAGTGGATTTTCAGTTACGTGATTCAAACCAATTCTAAAGATATACTCTTTCGAGCCATTAGTACTTTTTTAAGATAAGATTAATAGTTTTTGAAGATCCACTTATTTTGTATATCTACATATGTTGTGTAGAAAATTTAACATGCAGAATACGATGGATTCCATCAAGGATCGTATCGGATTGTGTTCGATAATGTCGGAACCTTTTAGGATTGTAATTGGATTCGTAAAGTGGATTCCAATGGGGAATCCCGATTAGAATCCAATGTCCGAGCGTGTCGTTTTAGTATAGGGAGCCAATGTGATGACCCATTGGATGTCTATCAGGAAGCAGGGGCAAGTGTGGGAATCCAATTGGGTCCCTACGATAATTTCTCTCTGAACAAGAGATATATTTTTACCGAAACCTCCCATAGACGAAGCTGCGTTTTTCCGATCCTATATCTGTATGCAACGAAGGAAAACATTCGCTGCATTTGAAGTGAGATAGATCCTGATCCACGTGCGTTCGATCCTCTTGAATCCCATGATAGAGTACTTATTCTTTTATAGACCTAGCCTCCATAAAAGCTTTAGTATTCCAATTTCCGGTAGCATTGACGCACTCGTTGGGTCGTTACGTTTAGTCGTACGGGTGCCTAACTGCAGTGACTTCACATCGTCATTGCATTTCACAGGCGCAGTCCCGATTCGCAATAAACATTAATTACGTGTATTTTCATTTTGTAGCCGATTGAGTCACGATCGTTCCGGCAAATCAGGAAGAATCGCTTTTCATTGAAATCTTGAGGTTGAGATGTGAGGGCCGATGTGTTTTAGGATATAAATAATGATTAGGGTGGGTTTGAAATAATACACCGATGCGAGAAAATAGGGCTAACGCGGGTGCGGGAAAACGCGCTGCTCGGCGAAATACCAGCAAATCTGATGGAAAGACATTGCGAAAGAGAAAAAGAGGCCGAGAGAGAGAGAAAGCAAGAGAGGGAGATGGTATATATAGAGAGCGCGATCGGTATTTGGACCTAAGCCAAACTCCAGAATAACTTAGCACTGTGAATGCGTGCATACGACACTCTCTCTCCCTCTCTCCCGTCATTAATACGATCCATACACAACGCTCTTGCCTCCTATCTATACACGCGGCCAATGTTATTTACACCTGCGCTCGTATGTTTGGACATGGGAATTCCAACAGTATAAACAATAAATTATTCACGCGTTTGTTTGTCGCGATTGTAGAATGTCGCAAAAATAGAAAGCATGACAGCAAAAGAAAACAAAATCGCAATGGTAACAGCAGTGAAACAGGGTGGCCGCAAGTTGTGTCGCGCACAACGGAAGAAGGTAAGCCAAGAATCACGAAACCTCTTTTAAGATTGAAACAAACGATTTTAAAACTTGTCCACGATTTGCCACTGCTGTATACGCCTTTGCCATCAGCTCCAATAAATTCTTCAATTCGAGCTCTTTCATCCTATTTCGTACTTTCCTGGCGCGCAAATGTATTTCCGGAACTGTCTCCCTCTCTCATTGCCTCCCACGAAAAGGAAGAAGGGTCGATCTGGCTAATCCGCCCTCGCCCAAGGAAAAGCTCGAAAGTCCTGACAAGGAGGAGCAGCATAAAAAAGGAATTTCTTTCTTTTTCCACCCCCACCCCCCCCCCCCCCACTCCATACAATACGGCGGAGAAAGCAGGATTTCGAAACAAACGCGAGTTAAATCCGCACAACTTTTAGCTTTATCTCGGTCTTGTATTGTTGTAATGTTGTTGTATTCTCCCAATGCTGGATCCTTTGAAAGGACAGCTGGTTTGGTCTCTCTTAAAGAACCATCGGAAGCTCGCACAACAATGATAACAATGATAACCGACAGGAATGGGCGTGCGGTTTCGGCGATCTCCGACGTGAAGCCGCATTGGCCAGGGCCGATACTGGGATGGGTGACCGCTCGACGTTGAAAATAAATCATTACGAGGACAGGGCCATCAAAATCTCACCAGGCTCTGTTCATTGGATCGTAATAAAAGCGACGGCTCTTTCGTAGTCGCCCGTATTCGCATAATTGTACTAATCCGCGAGAGGGCGCTCGCGACGGCCCCGCATCTCACTGAGTTGCAGCGCAGTAGCGCACGTTGCGCGCGAAGCCATTCGAACGAAACGGAAAAAATCTTGGCCCGTGGAGCGATGAAGGATCTAGATGACAGGGTTGTTGGTACTCCGAGCACGAGAGGGTGCGCAGCGAGAAAAGATCGGGGTATGAGGGCGAGCGGTAGGAACGCTGCAGCAACGATGCTTGCTCGATAAACAACAATTAAAGCCGGAAGCCGGGACGACGGCAGAGCGCGCGAGACTACTAAAACGCGAAAACCTCTTAGCGACGCTTAATTGCCAGGGGAACGCGAGTGAATTGTACGAGAAAATGGTAGATGAGAAAGAAAGAGGGGAGGAGAGAGAATTGCGAGGAGAAGGTCGCTCGCAGAGGTCGGGTAAAAGAGAAATGTGGAGGAGCGCGGAAAGGGTGGAAAATGCCACGGATGGAAGTTTCTTTCTCTTCCTCCGAATCTCCCTTCGTGTTCCTCTCGTTACGGGATGAGAAATGAAGAAAAGGGCAAGGGGGTGAGGGGAATGAAACAGAATTCGTAAAGCCGCGGCGATGAAAAAGAAGCGAAATCGGGATGAAGAAGAGGAAGAGGGACAGAGTCAGATTGGAGAGACGAACGTGGTTACCTATGGGCGTGCGAATTATCCATAAAAGGACGTCGGAATCAAGATCCGCTGGTGCACTTTTGTTACAAACCCTACCTTCGGTCTCAACGTAGTTTCCCCGCCATATTGGTGTGAAATAACACTCTCGGTATCACGTATAGTAACGAGTGAAAGAAATCTCTATGCGGACCTCTCGTATATGATAAAATATTCTGGTGACTGACGATCGTGCAGCATCGCGCGGCAAACCTTGCCTCAAATTTCATATTCTTCGTGATTGTATTCCGGAAGCAGAACCGTCAATTTTTGTTTTTTACCTCATTCTCTGCAGCCTGATGTTTTTTTAAAATGAAAATTTGCTAACTTTGATATAAAATATCTCCAGTTGAAAAAAGTCCTTGAAATTTCACCAAAAAAATTGACAGTACAGCATCCATTAAAGGCGACCTTCGTATTCGAGAGCCTTCGTATCCAGTGACAAACATATTCAAATCATCGTGCCGCTCAAACATTTGGGAATCCCCTTGGCTCCTTGGAGATCGATGACATCGATAAAGTCTGAATCCAAATATGGATAACTATGGTTAGACCTTGGTCGAGTTGGTAGGACCACTTTACATGTTCTGTGCACACAGACACACAGGCATTTATGCATGTATACGTTGCGGAAGCTTATGCTAAAGCAGGCTTTGCGAAGGGACTGCTGGTCTCGTGAGTGCGCGGATGGGATGTACGCGAATTTGCATACAAACGAGGCCGGGATTTCATTCGCATCGCACGCGCTACGGCGTGTGTTTCGCGTTGCTATTATAAGCTTTCTGGATGGCGGTGGTCATACTGATGCAGGCAATGTTGGTGGTAGTGCTGGCGGAAAAAGCTCCAACGCCGAGAGGCTCTTCGGGGGATTCCCTTGCCACTCACCTAAACCGATAGAGAAAGGGACCGAGGGACAAAGAGAGAGAGAAAGAGCAAGAGAGAGAGGGAGACAGACAGAGAGAGAGAGAAAGAGATGACACTATAAGGGACATAGGAGAGGGGTAGCTATCCAAAATTGCGAACGATAAAGATTCCAGGATCCGCGATAAGTGTCCGCGGCGACTTGACCGTCTACTTTTCTCTCCAACTTTTTATATGTGTATGTATATACAGAGTGTCTCGTTGTGAATGGATAATCCTGCGACTGTCGATAGCTCAGATAGGTCAGAAACAATTTTTTTTCATACAGTTTCCTTAACATTCAAGGTCAAAAGGGAGACTTTTGTAGATAAAACGAATAACCGTAAGTATTTTTTTTAACCGCGTAAAAAAGTTATCATTTGTAGAAATGGCATGCGAAGAACCAAAAGCAGATGATCTTTATCTCGAAAACCGTGGGACTTTTACAAAACTGAAATTCCAGCATATAGTGTATATGACCTATCGACAGTTGCAGGATTCTCCATTCATATCAGGATACCCTGCATATGTATATATATACACACACATATATATATATATATATATTCTCAACGATCGTCTATCAGCTCGGTAGATGATAATATGCTCTGTGAGATACCGCCTGGGTGTGTGACGTACCGAGCGAAAAAAAAAATGTAAAAAAGGTTTACGAGAAGCGAATGAGTCGGAAAGCACCGTCACGCGTAACCAGACAACCAAATTGGATAACTTATCCTTTTTTACGGCCTTGACAACAGAGTTGGATGAGGATGCCGCGTGAATTCGATGCAGGATAATTTACTTTTATTTCGGGCGATTCGATGGCGAGCTTGTCGAGTGTTTGAATTGGAGAAAAAACGAAACCTTCGGATGAAATTGGGCGGCAATTGTAGTGAGAAGTATATTGGACGATTTTTTAAGCTTCCCTGGTCACTGGAATGCAGCCCTTCATTTGATTCGACGTATCCTTCTTTATTCCTCCGAGCCTTTTGTTTGGAAAGAAAATCGTCCGTGGAATAGCCTTTAGCGAGCATACTATGAAGAAAAATTATTGCGGTTGGTGGGATTAAATAGTTTCAGTAAATAGCAAGAAAAACGGTTTGTCAATTTGATAAGGTTCGGTCTGCCATATTTCCCAGGCTACCCGAAAAGATATGCGGTGTTGAAATCCGCATGGGTCTAAAGATTGCATCGTTGCGACGCAAGTTAATTTTTTCTTTCTTTCAATTTTTGAACATTGAGTAATCTATTGCACATTCCGCTTGTAGGTGCCTATAAATGATGGTATTCAACATTTTAAGGGATTTCGACGAGCAGATCCTACCCTTAATTAGGGGTGAAAGATGAAAAAATCCTATCTCCCATGGTGTTGAGATTGCCAACTTTTTTATCCGCGTTATGGGTAAACCAACCCTAAAAGAGCTTAAAAAAACGGCAAATGAAACCGGACGATTTTCATTTGCCGAAACCCACCCTTATCGTAGCCAAAATTCAGCAAAGAAATTCCGGAAAAAAAAAATCATTTTCGTTGCGATCAAACGGGGCGAATTTCACTATCATCAACTTTCATAATATTAAGATATAGATTATCATCAATGTTTGCACAATACCCTTCTTTGAGCCTTCTTTGGCCACTTATGGTTTGGCCACGATTTTGACAAGCTGAGTCAATGTGACCCGGATAGTACTTCATCCACCTGCCATTGAGAAACCTTCAACCGGTTTTTATTGAAAAAAAAATCGGGGATACACTTGAAACATTTCCCAACATGTCTGCATAATTAAAAATCGGAAAGTATAAAATCCAATTGTTGTTAGAAATGATTGAAAACTTTTAATTTTGGGAAAGTGAACATTTTATTTCCAATTTGCCCGGTTCAAAATGACCCAGTGTGTCAACGTAAGGTTGAATAAACGACAGATTAATTCGCGCATTTGAATACGAGTTTTTTTTCTCTATTTCCAATTACACAGGTTCGACAAATATTTCACCGTTGAAGTTTCAATCGACGAAATCGATCGTGACACCCGCGAAGGGTCGTAGGGGCTGCTCTCGGCTATCGTGCATTCCCTCTCGCGTATATATGTATAACACATACAATTAGCGAAATTAACGTAGCCCGCGGAGGAGAGACATTGATGAATGTGTTTCGGGGGAGTGGTCGCGCGATCACGTCGAGTCCCTCGCAGTCCCTGGTTCGACCTAATATCATCGTGCATTTATTCTCATTCGCTCTGTCCATCGCAGTTTCCACTTTCGTCTACTTCCAGAGTTGAATTTCCCTCTCGCTGGCCCGCACGAATCGTTGCGACACGACGATTGATGAGTCGAACGTTCCTGGCCCTTTACCTCCGCCCTTCCACTCGAGAACATTTTAACGCCCGGAAATACATTTGTACAGCAGCCGGAAGTAATGGACAAGCTCGCTCGGTTCGTGGCTTCGGCGATCTCCAAATTTGAGCTCGCCCAGGCCAATACTCGGATGGGTGACCGCTCAGCCACGTGCTGCCCTGTGCCCCGACTAACGTGCGAATGGCATCTTAACTTTCCCACGGTAACACAACCGAAACTCAACGAACGCAGCGGTTTTCCGCAGTTTCCCTGTGCCCTCGTGCGGATACAGCAGGGCATCGGAAAAAGGGCGGCTGTGGTCTCTGAAGGGTTATATAATATACGTGTATAATTTTTTTTACAAAATCAACGAAAAATCAACACACCCTGCGAAGTAAACAAATTAACACTACCAACGATAAAACGGAAACGAAATGGTCGTCCCAATTATTTTCTCCGTGGTACCTACTTGATAATAATTGAAATAGTTACGAATGGTTTTTAGCCGCAATCGAGCGGTGCTCATCCCCCTGCTACGCGTAACACTTGTTTGATCACGAGGACCATACCAGAGTTTAATGGATTTTTGTAAGCGAACGGCAGAGAGGGAGAAGAAAAGAGAAAAAGCGAGAGAACGAGATGAGGAAAATGTGACGGAACTAAAGGGCTCATTAAAACGGAATTAACCATTATCCGCAGCCGAGGTTGGCTCTGTTGGCTCTAATTAACCGGCGAGATCGTAAAGTTTAATTATTCGAAGGCAAAATACACGCTCGCCTCGAAATCCACCTCGCTTCTCTCACTCTCTCTGTCTCTCCTTCTCTCTCTTTTCGTATGTTAGTCTCTACAACTACGTACCGTCGCAACTTCACCTTCTACCTAAACTCCTATACTCCCTCTCCATTCCTGTCTCTATCGCTCTCTCTTTCTCTTTCTCGGCATACAGTACGTAGCAGGTAGTATATCTACCGTCCGAGATTACCCGGTACCGAGAGCACCAAGTTTACAATGTACCCCCGTACGTCTATTGTCTCTCGACGATGGATGACCTGTACTGCACCCCCGTTCATTGCCAGAAAATACTGTACGTTCTCTCTCTCTCTCTCTCTCTCTCTCTCTCTCTCTCTCTCTCTCTCTCTCTCTCTCTCTCTCTCTCTCTCTCTCTCTCTCTCTCTCTCTCTCTCTCTCTCTCTCTCTCTCTCTCTCCCCCCTCCCTCCCTCCCCCTCTCTCTCGCTCTCCTCTCTTGCCCGCTCGCTATCGCTCTCTACGCCCACGCATCTCCGCGTACAACCGGTAGCGTAATGTATGTATGTAGGATAATGAACTGCCGGGGCCCTCCACGCGAAAGCTCTCGCGCAAAATCTCTTCTGGGTGTACGAACGGTTCATTTGTCTTGACTCAGGCCGGTCAAGAGAATTAGGCGTTAAATACTGCAAATACGCGTTAAAACAACGCCAAACGAATGACCACTTTCCTACCCGGCTATACTTGATGAGCGAGGAATTAACGATGAACGAGAAAACGCTAGCAATTCAAGATAATTCACGGGCGAACGCCTGTCTCAATATTGGAATTTGTGGTTGGGAGAATGAACTGTCGTGTCTAAGTGTTTTTGAAATGTCAAGGAGCTTGATCGTCAAACAAACCTAACAAACGAAAATTTATTCCATAGGAAAGTAATGGGGTTGAAGTTTGCATCGTTGGAATGCAACGAAAATTATTTTTATTATTATAAAAAAATCATACTTTGCAGATTTAGGCTGTAGGTCGCTAAATAACATTTTTCAAGAATGTTTGCGTCATTTTCGTAGCTCAAGTATGCCAAAAGAAATGTGTGAAAGAAAAAATTTCGTCGCCTTTCGAGTATGCAAACTCCGGTGGCATGGAAAGTATTACAATTCTGAAAGGCACAACCATAATTATAAGATGATAGAATATTCCAAAACGCGTATTCTAACATGCATATTCTAAGACACAGATTCTCAAATGCATATTCTAGAATATATCATTTCTAAATCGACATATTTCATATCAACGTTCGCAACTTTTTCGTATCGCCTATTGCAATCGGATGATGACGGTGGTCCCGTTCTCTTAATTCTTTATATCACCGTGTGACAATTCTGTAACAAACCATTTAACCTCGCATAATCCTATATTGACCTTTATTCTTTTTTTACATCAATGTCACCGGACGGCTACAAACCGTTCTATGGTTTTTTAAGTGCATTTCATGCAAACAAGATTGCGTTAGGTGGATCAAAATTTGTTCGAAGTTCGCTTATCGCGGGGTTGCAAGATTCAAGTGTGCGCAAAGATTGCGAAAATCTAAAGAATAATCAAAACGACAATGAAATCGATATCAATGACGTGCGGCTTTGTGCTACAACAGGCAAAACAACTGCTTCGAAACATTCCATTCGTCATAAAGGAATGTTGCGACACAACGTAACATGTCTGTCCACTCCCTTTATTGCTTTACATCTAGCCCCCTGATTTAATTCTTCGAAAACTAAATAGTACGTGTTGTTTGATTTATCAAAACCTACCATAAAGTTAACTATTTGTACATTTTCACGTTGGTGAGTTATGAAGGATTAATATTAGGAGTAAATGCGTCGATATGTATTCATTTAAAAAATACCAGCCAGCAAAGGATTGCTATGCAGATGAAGAGAAAAAAAAATTATTCACCGTTTTGTTTACAAAATACGGAAACGATTACTTTTTGACACTATTGTAGCACGAGAATTACGTAAATTTCGATGCGGTCCTAAACAGTATTTACAACAGCATTACTTCATTTTTTGGAATCACGAAGTTCCATTTTTTTTTTTTGGAATTGGGGCCAATTATTCGATAACGTTTGTATTTGGAGTTTATGATAACTCCAAATCATCATGTAATTGAAAAGGCAGCATAACATCTTCGTGCAATCGTTGCACAAAACATAATCGCGCAACGAGGGGCTCGCAAGCTTCTCGGAAGCACCGATTTAACGTCTAGTTGAAGAAGAAAAAAAAATGATGAACATGTGGGTAAGTATGCCACGCACAGGCTAGAAATAATCATTCTCGCGCGGTTCGTTAAAAATATTCTGGCGAGGCGTACACTCGGCTGCTAGTTGGCTCTGCTGCGCTTGCGGCGAAGAGAAACCGTGTATGATCGCAGTTGTGATGCGTATACACCCGTCAAAAACAGATACGAGAACGAAGCTTCGGCAAATTTCGCCGTTATACGTTCGTCTGTGGAATTGTTCGATTTGATTATAATGTTACGTTTCATCCAATCGACGAGAGTTCGAAAACGTCGGATGATCGAACGGACGAAGAAAAAAAATGCCTTTTTACGAGTAGTACGTCAAATAAAACGATGTTGCGTGGCGAAATACGGATTTTTAATTCCAGCAACATTTATGCTCGATACTCAATTTGCGAGTCGAATACATTTTATTTTTTTTGCGCGCAATGGATTTCGCAGTGTTTAGCTTTCGTATTCAAGTGAATGAAAATATTTTCGAATTAATCGAAATAAACAGATTGAAATGAATGTTCGTATGAAAACATTTACTGCAAATAAAATATGTTTTTTAAATTAGTTTACATGTGCACTTTGAATAAATGTCGAAAAAGTGTTTTGACTGTATTGGAATATGTATTTTAAAACCGGACGAATTGCGATGGGTCGTATGTGGCATATAACATTTGTTGAATTTGATAAAAATCAATTTTCGCATTCTCAAATATATATTTTGAACGATTATGAAAAAGTATTTAACTCTTTTGCTCCGGGAAAGGCATATGGACGCTTGGCCTAAAATAACGTAATCTGAATTAGAACAGAAAGTTCGTCGTTACACGTTGAATAGCAGCTAGTAGGCCAGAAAAATAATGTCGCCCAAAATTCTTTGTACAATTCTTCGGAAATACTTTTCCCTTGACTCCGAAGGCAAGGTACGAGGGTAAAAAATGAAACGTCGGGCTTTGTGTAGATTCTTGCTTCCGGTAATATCGCACCTTGCAACCTTACTAATATAATGTTATTCGTTCAAATGCCATTACATTATGGTAAAGAGTAAAGTTGATAAAAGGTATTATTGTAAAAAAATCCCGGAGCGAAATATTTCAATACATCAAATCCGGACCATGACTCTCGAACAATTAAAAAAAAAATGATCAATCGACAATTCCGAAAGAATAGGCTTTAAACGAAAAAGCGATTTTTTCAGACCCGTCGTGCAATTTGTCACACGGCACAGCTGAGCACTTTGAAACTTGTTATTTTTTTTCGCCCCAGAGAATTATCTTCTTGCCGAGTATTCGGGATATTTAAATAACTTTTTGGCAGCACAAGAGTTCTGCCACGCTAAAAACGGTGCATGGACTTTCGCCAATTCCAGCACAACTGTAAGAGACTTTTATCACTCGCGAAAACTCTGCGAGCACGCTGCATCGTGCCTTCGTGCATGTTAATCAGCTGTACTTCGGAATTTTCGACATTCCCCAAAACACTCAGAAACCCAAACACACCGATACACGTTGAGTTTCGAAAATGATTCACAATATTTTCGCTCGTCGTATGGACTTGAAGGAACGTATGCGTCCCTATCCATAGTTGAGGTTTCGGATCACTCAAAAAAAAATTGAAACAGTAGTAAAAATTACGATACGATTTTAAAAAATTGGAAAACACAAACAAAAGTGCGCTGGGTAGACTCCTTACACGGGGCAACACTTAAATATGCACGTACCGGAAAAAATCGATACTCTTGTCGCGTCAGCTGTGAGGGCGGTCTGTTGTTTGCATGCGTAACCTTTCCATTCGTAGGGCTGGAAAGGGCGAAGGTTTTTTTCGAGGGTATATTTGAACGTCGATACTTTCTTGGTACCTCACGAGAAAATATGCGTTGTATATATATATATATATATATATATATATATATATATATATATATATATATATATATATATATATATATATATATATATTATTGGAAAATTTTGATATTGCAATTGGAAATGCATATACACTGCCGGCCAAAAGTTTCAGGACACTTCAGATAATTGCAAAACTTTCAATCACTGGATAATTGTGAAATAATGTTAGAATAATATAGTTCATTTAACTTATTATTTTACGGAGATATTATATAGCTCTGTATAATTAATTATATTATTCTAATATAATCTTACAATTTTTCAAAATGATCGAAAGTTTTGCAATTATCTGAAGTCTTAATATCTCGACAAATCTTAATATCTAAATATTTCGATTTTTATAATCGATACTGACCTTGAATGACCTTGAACGACTTTGACCCCCTAATGTTTTTTATGCGGCTTGAGGTGCTCCACAAGATGGTTGAAAAAAATGTACCGTTCCATTTGAAAAAGTGGAGGTGACCTTCACTGTGCGTCAGCGTCTCAAACGAAATAAAAAACAAATCGTCGCATTTGATGGCCCCCTTCACACCGTACAACTTTTGTCTTGAACATGTTTTTGTGACGTCGATAATTACCGAGTCATTTCGGGTGGCAGAGATAAGAGGGACACCCTTTATATATATACATGGTGTCCGGTTATGAATGGATAACCCTGCAACTGTCGATAGGCCAGATCATGTCCTGCTATATGCTGGAATTACAGTTTAGTAAAAGTTCCACGGTTCTCGAGATTTTGGGCTTTATGTTACTATTGTTTTTTCAATCATCTGCTTTTGGTTTTTCGCATGCCATTTCTACAAATGATATGAATCGACAATAACTGAGCAACTTTTTTAACGGGAGGGTAGGGGTTCCAGCGTGAAAAAAAAAACAATTTTGCGAATTTTTTTCACCTGTATGGATAGAGTAAATTTATTGAAACCTTTTGTTCATTGTTAAGTGCCATTTCAAGAACATGCCGTGAAATTTTTACGCGAAAATATCCACAAACAAGCCGGTGACAAAGCTTTTCCAAGAACGCCTTTGGGAATACACGATGTGCGGTGTTCACTGTATCTCAGCTAGAAATTATCTGAAATCAAGTACAATTAAAATTTAGTCAAAGTATCGTCAAATCCTCCCCCCAACGGTCTATGATAATTTTTTTTTTTCATTTCTAAATTTTTGGTGGTCATGTAAAGTACAAAGTGCTATTTTTCACGAAAAATTCCGCCATTTTGGGGGTGGAAAACCCCCTCAATGTAAAAAAAATCTCAAACTAACCGTTGGGGGGAGGTATTTTATATGTAGAAAGTGTGTACCAAGTTTGAAATAAATCGGTCATGTAGCTTTTATATGGCAGTGAACACGGACTTTGAAAAAGTGGTTTCGAGAAAAGCGCGTTTGAAGTTTAGAGAAATCGGAGCTACAGTGTTAGACGAGCGGGACTAAATGGTCAATAACTTGGAGAGTTTTGCTCTGATTGACTTGAAATTTTGGGATTATATTCTTGAAATGTTTAGCTATAAGAAAACACAAACAAAAAAAATCGATTTTTCAAAAGGGCAAACCCCCGACCCTTCCCTTAAGTAATTGACACGATATGCGAAGTACATTTTTACACCGCAGGGTATCAAAGTCAGATGTTCGAATTGGTTTCTATGAAAAATCTGCATAAGATATTTTTTCATAAAGTTTCCATAATACTTAAGGTTGAAAAGAAGACTTCGCTAGACAAAAGAAATAACTAAGAGTATTTTTTTTTAAATGGGTCAAAAAAATTATCATTTGTAGAAATGGCATGCGAAAAACCAAAAGCAGATGATTTTTATCTCGAAAACTGTGGGGCTTTTACTAAACTGAAATTCCAGCAATTAGTAGGATATGATCTGACCTATCGACAGTTGCAGGATTATTCATTCATATCAGGACACCCTGTATGTGTGTGTATATATATACGTGTTCGTCTGTGGGGCTGCTGAATAAAACCCCAGACACATGTATAGCTATAGTAGCAAACATCTCGATCCACGTGATACGCACTTGCGTGTTGTAGCACGTGCATGAGCGTCGGTAACGGCATCGATTCCTCGTGAAATTTGGGAGACCGAAGATACCTATAACGAATAAATATACGGAAGCACACGGATAATCGAGTTGTGGAATTTTCATACGTTTTATGTTACACGTGGCTCAAGAGCTAAAATAGGCTGAAATATTATGGTTTTATACATAGTTTCTTTTTTATTTTATTATGTATTTTTATGCGACTCGCGCTCGTACCGGCATTCTCTTTATTTTATTGACCCGACGCTGGGCAAAACATATCTTGTTGACAGTTCAGCAGAAAAAATAAACAAAAAAACATCTGCTACAGTGGAGAAAAACATTTTTTTTATGATTAATAAGAATGGAATTGATAGGAATAAAATGGAGAACCGAGTTCATCTCAATTCTACTTAAGGGGGGACATCACTGTGATGGGCCGAAAAAAGGTTTTTTTCCTATTTTTATTTGTTCACTAGATTATTTATTGGGATTTGGAGAAAGCACAAAATAAAAAATAACGTTCTTGACATACAATAGAGGCTCTGCATAAAAAATGTCGTCCAACAGCCGGATCGATAACTTAATAATGGTTGTTTTGAAAAACAAAAATAAAAAAAATTTACAATCTTTATAAATATAGTTCTCGATTGACGCAGCCGTATAAAAAAAATCATAATATGTCAGGTGTTGGAAAAAAAGTATAAGCGAGACCCGGGCAAAGCGAACACCCCAGGCAAAGCGAATATCCCCATGCGCAAGCGCGGCACGTAGTGCGGGGTATTCGCTTTGCCTGGGCTGTTCGCTATGCCCTGGTCTCCCCTCATTTTGGCGAAATTTTTACTTATATTCGGGTGCTTAGAAAATACTAAATTTCATAAACTGTTATGTACAACAACAGCTACTGCAAATACGGAAATGTTGGTTTTCTAACATTGAAAATCGGATAATTATGGCTAGAATTATGATTCCGGCCAGGTCGAGAAAAACGCGATTGAAAGTTGGAGTATGCGTAAATATGTTAAGGGGTTATATACAGTCAGGAGGCCCAAAAGGATCGATTTTTCAAGAATTTTTCTTGAGAAGACCTTTAAATCTATTAACGTCAGAATTTGTACACACAATATGGTAACTTTTAACTGTATTTTAACAATGTATATTTGTAAAAATAATTATTTTGAAAGCTGATAAAGCTGATCTCCGGGAGCACCTCTAAAAAAGGCGTCTTGCGGTGAGCACGATATCTCTGGACTGGATCATCTAAAATGAAAAAACCAAAAATATTTCTTAAATATAATGGATTATCTTGTAATGTATCGAAGGAATAAGCAAAATAATAAATTTTGACAAAATGGCGGCTTGTCAAAAAAAAATCGATTTTTTACAAAAATTTAGGCCTTGAAATGTTTATAAAATGGAAAATATTTATCGGTGAGAAAAAACCTTCGATTAATTACTAAAAAATATACAAAGGTTGTGTTAAAATTTGAGACCGATCGGTTCAGCCGTTTCCGAGAAATCTTGCTCACCGACTTTGAAAATGCAGTTTTGAGAAAAACGCGTTTAAAGTTTCAAAAGCACTTTCGAACGCTCTGACACGTAATTACAAATGTGCGTGTAACTTCGAGAATATTCGCCGGATTGACAAGAAATTTTCTATGTGTACCTAAATATATGTACATTGCGAGAATAAAATTAAAAAATCGATTTTTCCAAAATGTTAACGGTATGTAACCCTTTAATTTGAATTTTTCACATATTCTTGAATATCTATAGTTTTGAAAAATGCAAAAAATCGATTTTTTCACCCGTCACAGTGTTGTCCCTTAGCCGCCTATGATGCATATTCAAATGGACTATTTCACGTGTGACACATGACAAGTGTTTTTACAACATCATGCTCGAAATGCTCATCGCTGAATGTGTTCTGTAATCCGTGTAGTAATTTTTTTCGTTTTTTTTTCCTCGCTCTGTTACAGACGAGGTGGACGTGATCGGTTACACGAGCAACCAGTCAGACACGGATGACCACAGCAGTGTCCAGAGCAGCAGTGACAGCGGAGTCGCGATGTCCACCTCAAGATTGACCCTCTCCGAAATGATGGACAATCTCTAGGTACGTTTCATCCTTCTCCACGCGTCCACCCTCATCTCATATACCCGTAGTGCCATTCCCACATCGTTACGTACAACGTACTAGGCTGCTCTAGCTTTTCTCAACGATCAATCGAAGTCATTCGCGACACGTGTCGATCGAATCGGGTTTTTTTTCCCCCTCTGTCTCGTGAGTGAGTTTGAGGGTAGGTGTGCGCGGCTCGCGAAAGGAAGACGGCCGTTTTCTCACACGGGATTTTTCACTCTCGTGGCCATTGACGAATGAGACGCCAGAGGGCGCTGGCGTGTGAACACGAGTTCGATTATCGACGCCGAAATACCAAAAGATTTTTCTCTCGCGAGACACGCTGGGCAATACGTTTCCACCCGATCGCGGAGCCGCCTGTTTTTGACCTTACTTCGGTTGTTCGCGTTTCGCCGATAAATCGACGGTCCAGCAAAAGGATCGGAGAAATGAGTCGATACTTTTATTTTTACACTGACGGATGTGTGCACTTTTGATTTTTTACTGTCCTCCGTGAGTGGTTTGAAGCAGCTTTAATGTCTTGTTGTTGTAAATTTTGGATTGGTATGCCAGAAATAATTCATGGAAATTCCCGAGTCAAGATGTTACGGCTACTGTAAAATTCTAAACGGTATGCGGCGAATTTTGTTAGACATTCTTAGTTAGATTTTTTTGAATTCACACTCATACGCAGAATATAAACAAAAAAAATGAGAAATGTTGAAAATCGATGAAGTTTCCGAAAAAATGGCTATATTTTGCAATAGAAAAATACTTAAGGGGAGATATACACCTAGGAGCCGGAAAAATGGTCATTTTTGTGAATTTTTTCAAGGAAAACTATTTGAAATTTCGGATTGAGGGTTTTAATTATATAAAAATATATACATTCAAAAAATGTTTAATTTTCTCTTTTTAAAAAATATAAAAAATATACAAGGATATTGTATGATTCTTGGAGCGTCGTAAAAAAATCTGCGTATACGGTACCCACCGGCGTTTTTTCAAAAATCATCTGAAAAAAAAATCATTTGAAAAAATCGATTTTTCTTTTATTGCATTTTTTTGAAGTATAAGTATCTGAGAATATGTCCTGAAAATTCCAAGTCGATCCGAACAAAATCGACTGAGATATGAGCGTTGAAAGAGAAGAATCCGCGTTGAAAGAGCGTTGAAAGAGAAACTTTAAACGCGTTTTTCTCAAAATGGCATTTCTGAAGTCGGTGACCAAGATTACTCGAACACTAATGAGCCGATCTTCTTGAAATTTTGCAGGCTTATTTAATACATAAAAATGTAGTCTTTAATCGTTCGATTTTTTTTTTTAGAAAAAAATGGCCGTTTTATAGCCAAAAAACGGCCGTTTTTTTTTCGTTAAAATCGAACCATTAACTTTGACTGTCCGCCATTTTGTAAAAAATGAATATTTTTTCAAATCCTTCGATTAAAGACTAGTTTATACTTATATTTGACTAAATCCATCCGCATTTTTTTCTCAGATGATCCACTTCGCCGCAATGTTGGTCACCGCAAACCGTGTATAAAAAAAAACATCATTTCATTGACGGCCATTTGCCACTAAACAATGTAACATTTTTCAATAAAAAAATTACTGAAAGTTCTTCAAGATGTGTTCTTTAAGATGGTATATTGATCGATTAAAAAAGTTTTGTAGTTTTCTTTTAAAAAATTCATGAAAAAGGCCTTTTTTGCGCTACAAATGGGGGTAACGCCTTAATCTGAAAAAAAAAACCAAAGATTTTTCTTTCATTAACACTCATGCGCAGAATATAAGCAAAAAAATGAGAAATGTTGAAAATCGATGAAGTTCCCGAAAAAATGGCTACATTTTGCAATAGAAAAATATTTTTAAAACATTTTTTAGAACATTTAGGGTCATGTTTTAGACAATAAGGTTAGAAAGATTTATACCAAGTTTCATCAGAATCGGTCGATTAGTTTTGCTGGTTATACGTCATGGCAGGTTTGAAAATACAGTTTAGACGACCGTGCCATACCTCCGCCATTTTTAAAGATTAATAAATAAAAAGTACCACGTAGCAGTCAAAAGTAGTAGTACAACATACTTCTAGTCTCAAAAATGGTGAACAAACGTTATCTATAAAAAAAATCATGAAAATCAGCAAATCTTTTCCTCGTCTGAAGGTACCTCCCCCCTTAATTTGACAAGGTTCGGTCTGTTTTGTTTTCAACACAGCCTGAAAAAAATGTAACCGATATCTGTAATTATCGATTTTTGTTAAATACTGTTGTGCAAGAAACAACGGATGAATTTGTAACAAAATGAAATGATTAAGGTGGCAAAAAAGTTACGCGTTTTATCACCAAAAGTAAAATAAAAAAAGCAGTCTTGAAACGAATGATTCATATCATTTTTGGCGATAAAACGCAAAGACTTTCTTGCCAACCTAATAATAAAGTTTTATGTTAATGTAAAAATAAAATTTCTGAAAAATAATCGCCCATCACAACTCGCCCAACAACTGAAACGTCACGTTATTGAGTAATATTTCGAGCTTATTAACCGTCTGACCGATTGAGCGTCCTTCGATGCTTAAATGAGTTTTTCTATGAAACAAGCAACTCGTTTTGTACATTCTCTTCTTCATTAACGAAGTTTTCATACTGACGTCGCGTTAAAAAGTTTTCCTCATTATAAATAGTACAATATAGGGACAGTTGAGCGTGGAACTTTTGATTCAATCTATTCTCTGATCGCTGCTACTCACGAAAGAATTGTCTACGCGGATACACTCGTATACTATAGAGTATTCTCGCGAGAGACGAGTGTGCAACTTCAATGGTGTTGAAGTTTGCGTCGTTGAAATGCATAGGAAATCCTTATTTATTTTCTCATCTCTTTATTTCTATTACAATCTTACTTCTTTTCTTGCATTTTTAGGTTATAGATTCTTAAGGCCTGAGGCCCGGTAACGGGTATAACATCATGTGCGAATTTAACAATTTTTTTCGTATGAAAAAGTGATTCACTCGTAAAATTAATTACACGTCTATTTTGTATGAACATCAAGATGTTAGAAATTTTTTTTTTCGATGTACAAAATGGTCGATTAATAATATTATCTTTTTTTAGGCCCGCCGTGGCGTGACACTTAGCATCCACAATTTTTTACCTAAAACAAAAAACAAAAATTCTCGACAATCTACATTAGAATACCTACAGAAGTACGTACGGAATTTAAAAAAATATTGTTTTATTCCAAAGTTGTAGGTATTTGAACTTAAGAAATGAATTTTCAGTTAAAAATTTCGTTATAACTGCTCATGAACTGCTCATAAAAAGTTTTCGATTTATCAGAAATTCCGTACGTACTTCTCTGCGAAATGCAATTAGGAACATAACTTTTAAACTTGAAGTAAATCGAGTGAAAATTGTTGAAGGTGTTTGTCACGCCAATTGAAAAAAAGCTGTTTCGAGAAGTTTCCAGTAGTCGGCCATTTTGTACATCGAACAAAAAATGTATATATTTTCTAACAGCTTGATATTCATACTAAAAATATGTGTAATTAATTTTATGAGTGATTCACTTTTTGATACGAAAAAAAATTGTTAAATTCGCACATGATTTTATACCCGTTACTGTGGCCGGCCTTAAGGGAGACTTTGTCCTTGGAGTGCCATATTTCAGGTGTTTACATTTTATTTTTTTTAAAGGAAACGAGTAAAGCTTTTTGAGTGCGGTTTTTTTCTTGCTTTTATTCATGATATACAGAACGTTAAAAAAAATTGTTTTGAAAAAAAAACCAAAATGGCGGCCGTTGCAGCTCCGCGAAAACAGGTCCTCAAATCGCGGGAGGTAAACGGCTGACATCACTGCCCCCTCTTTGTTGATCTGAAACACAAATTCAAAGCATATTATCAATCTGTGACCTTTTGGTCATGGAATGACGGATGGGTTTTTCGTTTAGTACAAATTTCGGAAAATGGCGGCAATTTAAAAAAAATCGAATTTTCGCGTTTTTTTCGCATAAAAAGATAAATAATCAATGCAAAAATGTATCTATCGAAAAAACGATCCGTCGTTCCGTGAAGACATATTTGCTGAGTATGCTCTCCAAATTTCAGGTCGATATGTTAATTACAGCGGTCAGGAGAATGTCAGCCATTTTTAAAAACGTGTTTTCGAGAAAAACGCGTTTAAAGTTTTGTAATGTGTTTACACAAATGTGTTTATAATTACCGCTTATCGGCAATGCCTGGTCCATTGAGGCATTCCTCCTCTTCTTCTAGCTGCTCATGTCGAGCCCCTAACATCTCCCGCTGCATTTCAAGGACAAAGTCTCCCTTAATAATGATCTTGAAAGATATTTCAGTGATATTTGTAGCCGGAGTGTGGTCAAAAAATTGGGAAATACAGAAAAGATAATTTCATTCCATTCCAACGATGCAAACTTCAAGACCATCAACTTCACGCGGTAAATCTTGCCTCAAATTTGACCCTTTGATTGTGTTTCGGAAATAAAACGGTCGATATTTTTTTTCTGCCTCGTCCGGATAATAATTCTCCTCTGTTTGGTTTTTTTAACAAAAAAAATATCAACGCTTTCACTCGTAATATCAAGGGAAGAGGGCTACGTCATCATTGGATGCAGTTGCTATAGACGATATGTCTAAAGTTCCTAACTTTGATATTGATTTAGATTTATCTCGAGTTAGAAACGGCAAAGCCCCTTGAAATTTCGCCAACAGTTGGACATTGCCGTTCTTTTCAGCCACAATAAATTTTAATAAATTCCGTCTAAGGTGCATTCGCGCGAGAACCACCTTGAGGAGCGAAGAAATTCATCGACCTTTCATCATTTGTAATTGGAATTGTGTCTCCAAGAAACAAGCGGGCATCCATCCCAGTCACGAGTCAAAGGGGTGGAAAAAAAATGATACGCAATCTCCAGGATCAATCATTTCTTTATACAACTCTTTTCCAACCTCTTGAACCAAGCGCTTTCAATCTGATTGCCCACGATCCGCCGCAGAGTCTCATTCCTCCGCGATCTTACTTGTTAGTTTTTCTCCAGCAGCGAAGAATCGCGTCGCCCGCCCGGGAGGCGGAAAAATCCAGTAGATTGATCCTCGAGTGGACGCTAATAAAGCTCTCTCTGTTGCCCGGCAAAAACGTGCCCCGAAGCTGACGAGTTAAAAATCGCCTGCGGCTTGGAAAAGAGCGCGAGGAAACGAGGGAGCAAACAGAACAGGGCGAATCTCAATCGCGAAATACCATTCGACTTTGAATTTTTTTTTTCTTCCCTTTTTTCTCCACTTTTTCCTCGACTTCTTTAGCCGGCCGTGCTAGCTTTATTCGCCACTTGAGCACGTTGACGTCGAGGGCGAGCGCAAAAGGGAGGGAGAAACTTGTCGAACGAAGCATTGCGAATCGGGGAAGAAATACCGGGCAAAGAAGCGATATCGGAGATAACAGACGAGGTTCGCCTTTACAGAGCCGGTAGAAACTTCGTTGAGAATAATTACGTGGCAAAACATCGATGTCGAAAAATTGTTTCTCCGAATAATTCAGAGTGGTATCGAATATTGCTTTTTTTTTCGTAATTAATCAGCTCGTCGCTAGGCTCGAGTTGGAGTCGTTATATTTGGTCGGACGAGCGTCCATTTTTCTTTTGAAATTGCACTTCAAAGGAGAGACGAGGGGGAGGGAAATGAAGAAGTTCTGAAGAATCGGGGAGACGGAAGTTGCTTGATTTTTAACGTTTCGTTGCCCCTGGGATTATGAGACATTTATGATTTGGTCACAACCACATGCTCTGCAATAATAATAATAATAATAGTGGAATCGGAAAAAACTAGAAGATGGCTAGTTTTTTGACAGGTGATTTTGTAGGTGTCGCGGGTGGCAAATCCAAGTTTGCCTAAAAATCGGGGTGGAGGGTTTTTTTAGGGGATGAAAGGGGATGGGGGTGGATTAATGCCAAACTGCAACCTCCACGAGGTCGGCGCCGGGACACAAAATGTTCAGAAAAATCCGGGCTTTATTTTTGTCCAGAGCGCCGAAGTGGTGGAAGTTCATTTTGGGGGTGAAAAAGGGGGGTGAAATTTTGAAATCAGTTTTCATTCGATAACTCTTAAGGAAAAATTCATACAATTTTTGTTCGATCGGAAACGTTGTCGCGTTTGAAAAGACGCGTCGATCGAGTATTTGATCATCCCTCGCCAATAATATCTTCACCCCGAAAAGAAGTGGTGAAGTATAAAAAAAAAATTGTTTATTGAATAACTCAAAAACAATCGATTTTTCGGGGATAATTTAAATGTACGAAATGTAGAGAATACTTTTCTCTATATTTTCGTTCTTATGGACCACCCTTGAATTTTGCTTTTTCGAACCCCTCTCAGGGGTTGAAAATTCAGAATGAAATTCTGGGAAAACCCCGAGAGGGGTTGGGAAATCAAAATTCAAGGGTGGTCCATAGAAACGAAAATATAGAGAAAATTATTCTCTACATTTCGTACATTCGAACCATACCCGAAAAATCGACTGTTTTTGAGTTATTCAATAAACCATTTTTTTGGTATTTTAACCATTTTTTGGGGGTGAAGATATTATTGGAGAGTGATGATCAAATACTCGATCGACGCGTCTTTTCAAGGGCTACGTTCCCATTTGAACAAAAAGTGTGCGAATTTTTTCTAAAGAGTTATTGAGTTAAAACTGATTTTTCAAAATTTCACCCCAGTTTTTCACCCCGAAAATGAACTTCCACGACTTCGGCGCTGGGGACGAAACTGAAGCCCGGATTTTTCTGCACATTTTGTCCCACGGCGCCGGCCTTGGAGGGGTTGTAGTTTGGCATTAATCCACCGCGATCCCCCTTTCATCCCCTAAAAAAACTCCTACGCCCCGATTTTTAGGCAAACTTGGATTTAGCACCCGCGGCACCTACAAAATCACCTGTCAAAAAACTAGTCTTCTTCCAATTTTTTCCGATTGCGGGGTTTTTCTGCGACAGCACGACTGTACTACTTAGCGAGTTTATTCAAGAATTTTTTTGTCGTGAATTCGAAGTAATTAGTTCCGTAGAAAAAAAAAGGAAAACGAGCTTTAGAAAGGCTCGATATTTTTTTCTAGACGTACATTTTATGCACAAAATTGAAAACTTTTTTTACCGTGATCACGTTTCAATTCAACATTAAGGGGGTATACCAGTGTGACACTAAAAAAATCGATTTTTTTTGCCTTTTTTGCCTTTCAAGAATATCATAATCATTTACATCATTTATATCAATACCATTTTATCTTGCAAAAATCGATAGTGAAATCTTCAAACGCGTTTTTCTCGAAATGAGATTTTCCAAATTTGCTGACATTGTAACTCAAAGAGCAATTGTCCGATTGACTTGAAATTTGAACTGAGTACTCTTGAATATATTTACTCTACAATGACGTAGGATATTTTCGATTGGATGAAAATTGACGATTTGGCATTGAAAAAAACGACCATTTTCAAGGCAAGAAAACAGACTTTTTTCACAACTACGCCATTTTGTTAGATTTTGATATTTTTCGAAAATCCTACGTCATAGTACAGGAAATGCCTTCCAGTTAAACGACATTTTTTCCTTTTTCGGTTTCAGCTACTCAATCGGCCGGTATCATGTCAGCAGTGGAGGAACTTTTGTTTTGGCGCCTCCGAAGGCAGCGCATAAGTCGCTTGGATCTCAATATTGTTCTATGAAAAAATTACATAATATAGGTCAAATATAGCCAAAAATATTCTCAATTTTCCGAACCATTCAATCGAGTACTCTTCTTCCAAAAATTTCCCAAAAATCACCCAAATTTTCAGCATTCACACTGGTATAGCCCCCTAAAATAACACGCGTAGCCAACAAGCCACGAGATCGCGCAACTTATCCAGCCGCCAACCCTCGGCACCCCCAACCCCGCGAATTAGAATATCGTCGGGTCACGTATCGACGGAAGACGGCGCATCCCGCATGCTCCACATTTTCCCATCAGGTTCCCGCATGAATAGCCCTAACGAAAACGAAATTCACCCCGCAATTTCGACCTCCCCGCGACGCGATACACGCGAGACCGGCGATGTTTCATTTCTTGCTCCTCTTTCTGTTTCATTGAACCTCCGAGCAGACGAGGCGGCACTGCGTGGGCGGCGAACAATGGCGGACAAACAGTTGAAGATTGAGGACACGCGGAGGCGGACGGCGAAGAAGAGGGCGAAAAAGAAGAAAACGACGATCATGATAATGTTGATTGCGATGATGATGAAAAAATTCTCACAGCGAGAGACGAAAAAAAAAAAAACACCAGGAAGCTCGAAGAGGGATGAAAGGGGGATGATTCGCCGAGGGAGAGCGGACTCGTGAATGTCGTTGAGATTGCAACTCAGGACGATACGGCACGTTCGATACGTCGCTTCGATTATCTCGGAAAAATCGTGGCCCCTTGTAAAGAAGACATCCGACACGCATCGATGGACTTCTCGTCGGGACCACGTGACTACGCCGTCAAGATGTATATTCGATTCCGCAACGACGAGGGAATGCACGCTTAATTTTCCCATCGAGCCCACGAGACAATCGAGACGACGCGTTTGCCGTAACTGAGAGAGAGAGAAAGAGAGAGAGAGAGAGAGAGAGAGAGAGAGAGAGAGAGAGAGAGAGAGAGGGGGGGGGGGGGAGAGAGAGAGAGAGAGAGAGAGAGAGAGAGAGAGAGAGAGAGAGAGAGAGAGAGAGAGATGCATGTGAAAGAATTCGGCATAAAATATCACGAATGGCTACGCATCGAAAGATTTTTATCTTTAAAAAAGGACGAAAAAAAAAGAAATAATTGCTAGGAAAAGGGCAAGGAGAGTGATAGGGGGGGGGGAAGGAGGAGAGGACGAGAGAGACATGGAGAAAGAAAATTGAGGAAAAGAAAGATAAAGAGAGAGGGAGAGAGAGAGAGAGAGGGTGCGATCGATACGATAAGGGGTCGCTGCGACGCGTTATTTGTAAATTATTAAATGTCGATGTAAAAGTATTGTACATATTTTTAACGAAGCGTCGAAACGAGATTTGTTTTCATATGACCTGCGAAAGAGAGCGAGCGACGGAGAAAACGAGAGAGAGAAAGCGAGAGAGAGAGAGTGAGAGAGACCGAGAGAGAAGACAAAACATGAGGCGTGATTGTGCATGCAAAACGAGATCGAGACACGAGGCCCAAAGCCATAAATAACGTGGAATTAATCGGAGTTAACGTCACGGAGTTAAACGTCAGGTTTGGATTGATGAAGGACATGCGAAAATCACCTTCGATCGACATACATTTAACGAAACGAGAAAAAAAAAAGGTCTAGAAATTTTACGCGGTGGAAATAATTTGCAAAAAGAGCCAAGGGCTCTCCGGTCCGTGGAAAAAAGTGCGAGCGAGCGGGAGTATGGGAGGGGTCGAGGAGATGCAGCGAGGGAAAAATGTGGAGGACGAAACGAGAGAATATAAGGGGTACTCGACCACGTAGCAGAAGGAGAGAGAAAGGGCAGAGAGGACAAAAGGGTTGCGAAGGTCGATTTCCTGCCATCGACGCGTAAGCAAAAGCAGTAAAAAAAAAGTTCGGTTTTTAGTTTCCGCCATTATTATTCGCCCACTTGTCCCCTCGTGTATATCATTTTCGTTCTTCGTAGTGGGGTTTTTTTTTTCTCGCTTTTTCTTAGCAACGCGCAACGCGTATAACGAGCTCCAACTGCTCCACTTTTCCCGTTGATCCTCTCTCTTCGTTTTTTTGTTTTCCGTTCACGTTTTCGTTTCACAAACACGGGCGGAGAGAGAAAACTTTTAATTGCCGTAAAAGCTCGCGGCGCATTTGTGTTTGTGCGACGAGAAAAAAAGAAAATAATAATAATTTGTCATTGCGAAATGAGAATAACGTTTTTTCGTTCGTTGATTTCAAACGGCGTCAAAAAACATGTGACGCGCATCGAAGTTTTTGCAAATTTGCATAACCGCAGACACGAATCCGAGGACTGGCGGTTGGTTGAAAAAAAACGCTGCAAAAGTATGAGAAAAAAAGAACGACTAGGGAAAAAGCGAGAAAAACCGATCGGATTCGGGACGCGTAATTTTCGTTTTTGGTTCACGCGCGCCCACCGCGTCTCGAAATTCCAGGCTGGAATCGAACAATCGCGCGAGCACCGTCAATTGTCGAATCCGCGATGAATGACGTGGAGATTATGAGTGGGGAAAAAAAGCAAAAAAAAAATCGTAGATTAGACCGCTGTGTACAAGAAGGAGCAAAGTGCGAAAGCTTCACGAATTCGCATTCCGTCGAATAATCAATCGTAACGCGAAAGGATACATCCGTTGAGAAAGTAAACGACGCGAGTAGCAAAAAAAAGCAAACGGGACGAAATAAATGGAAGACGAGTAACACGCTTGGGAGTTTTGAAGGAGAGTTCCCACTCGGACGAATTGAGGGCACACTGCCGTGAAAAATCGCGATTACTTTTTGACACTTCCGTGACCGAGAAGGGAGCGGGGGGGGGGGGGGGCGATTGAGCATGCACTTTGATCGGAGATCGAAGAACGGAGGGTTCTCGAGATTTACGGCTACGCTACAGTGACGTGCAAAAAATCAGGGATAATTGGGGGAAACGACCCTTCAAATGCACCCCATTTCGATCCCAACGTTCTTACGTGCAGTTTCGATTTTTTTCGCGCTACTTTCAATCCAACGGTCTACGATAAGAGCATTCAAGGGGGGATTGTCTTTTTTTTTCGCAAAATTTACCGCTTTTTGGGAATTTTTTTGTGAAGCAAGTATACAACGGAAAACTTGTGAAACTTGGCATATAGTTTTATTGATCTGTTTACTACATACAAAAAATTTTTTAAACAATTTCATCAAAAAATCCGCCTCCCAGCCACCTCGACGCGCGATGGTCCTTTTTTGATGGTGTGCACGATTACAGCCTTCACGTTCATCCTGCAACAAAAACCCAAAAAGCATTTTACTTTAGACACATGTAGCTATCGTTCGATGAAGGGAAAAAAAAAATTGACGATTTGGTGACGTTTTGAACTTGAAGTATCGATTTTTCGAAAAAAATTGATCGATTTTTTGTTATAAATGAAAAACTATTAAACGTATTGCTTTTTTGCTTCATCAAACGATAAAAGGATGTCAGCTGAGCATTCTGTCCAAATTTGAAGGCAATCGGTTGAATTGTTTTTGAGAAATCGTGCACACCATCAAAAAAGGACCATCGCGCGTCGAGGGGGGTGGGAGGCGGATTTTTTGATGAAATTGTTTAAAAAATTTTTTGTATTTAGTAAACAGATCAATAAAACTATATGCCAAGTTTCACAAGTTTTCCGTTGTATACTTTCTTCACAAAAAAATTCCCAAAAAGCGGTAAATTTTGCGAAAAAAAAAGACAATCCCCCCTTAGTAAACATCCAACAGCAGCCTTAGAAATGAATAAATTTGCCACGAGAAAGGGGTTGTTTCTTCTTTTAAGGCGTGAAATCCCTTTAGGAGCGTGAAAAATAGGTATTCTTCGGGAATTTTTTTAGAGGGGTAAAATCATCTGATCATTTTCAAATTTGGACATGAGTTCATTATAACTGTCAAGTTTACAAAAAATTTTTTTTTGGGATGACCAACAACATGGGGGCGTTATTAAGGGTCTTCGGACGCCTGTTTTCCGCGACATCGAAAAGTGCCGCAGTTGTCACTCTTTGTCTGCTGATCTGAAAAAGATTTAATAAGTGTCATTCGTTTACTGACATATTAAGGGGAAGGATATACCGAAAAAATGATGAAAAAGTGCAGAATTGAAAATTTGGGAGACTTTTTACTCCAAAGTTCGAATTTTCGACCATTCTTTCGACATATTTGACCCGAAAAAAATTATTCATTTACACGCTAGCTTTCAAACTTTGGGTATATCCTTCCGATAATATTACTGAGAGTAACCTCCCAAAATTTCATTCAAATCGGTTGATAACTTTTTGAGCTACAACACGAGCAGTTTTAAAAAAAAGTAGTTTCGAGATAATCGCGTTTAAAGTTTACTCGCTACCTGACCTGACTATATGTGATAACTCCGCAAATATTCAATATTTCGAGTTTTCCTTTGATCAGTATATTCTTTGCGTATCATACTTTCGAAATATGTAAAAAAAATCGATTTTTTGTAAATTCTAAAGGGATTTCTCGCCTTAAGGGGTTGGGCCACTCTAGAGGCCGAAAAAGTAGGCTTTTTGGAGATTTTTTTTTTTCAGAAAAACTACAAAATAAATCGCGATCACAAAAAAGGGTGTTTATCGTACATATCAGAGACTATATACAATAATTTTTTTGAATCGATTAATTTCAAAATAGCGGCTGTGCAGCGTTTATCTCAAAACTGCATTTTTTAAGTTGGCCGAAAACATAACTCAAACAATTTTCAACCGATTCACTTGAAATGTTGAATATATCTCGAAAAATACATTGTCTATGGAAGTACGCGGGATTTTTTTATATTGCATAGTTCATTTGTTATTAACAATTATCTGATGATTTTTTAGGCAAATTTTTCACTTTCCCAAAAAATCGTCGCATTATGTTTAATAACAAATGACATAGCCAATGTATTTTTCAAGATATATTCAACATTTCAAGTGAATCGGTTGAAAATCGTCTGAGCTATGATTCCGGCCAACTAAAAAAATGCAGTTTCGAAATAAACGCTGCCCAGCCGCCATTTTGAAATTAGTCGCTTCAAAAAAATTATCGTATACAGTCACTGATATGTATGATAAACACCCTTTTTTGTAATCTCGATTTATTTTGTAGTTTTTCTGAAAAAAAAAATCCCCAAAAAGCCTATTTTTTCGGCCTCCAGAGTGGCCCGAGGCCTTAATGGAATTTAAGCTTTATTACGGTGCAATTACGCGATTATTACGCTATCTTTGGTGTCTGAAATTTAAAAATACAAGATATAAATAATTACAGTGTTGTTTGGCTAACTAGATCGGAGCGGGCAAAAAAAAGCAAAACTCATTCGCGGACCTCCCGTTGGACGATTTTTCAACAGCGGTATTTGGTGATGAAATATTAATAACAATAATGCGAACTTTTCGTGAAGAATCGTAAGGAAAGCCTGGGATTTTTTCAAATCCGCCAAAGTCGATTTGAAAAAAAGGCTTCGTTGGGAATATGATATAATTCGCAAGTAAATTCCTTTTTTTTTCGTTTCCGACCAACGCTAAATAACGCTTATATTTATTGAAATGTTTTCCCTTAATTAATACGCGCGTTAAACGCATCGAGCGCACACCAAACATGAAGCAAACTGCATGGGCAATTTTCCCACCATTGAATTCCAACATTTTTACCATTTTTGCAACATCACTGTAGCGTACCCTCTTAAGGAAAAAAAAACACACACACACACACACAAACGAGATAGGAGTGACGGTGCCCAAAGCGAGGCGTATCGATTGGGGCAAAAGTGACAACGAAAGTCTCTCACGAAGTACGCGAGGAGGAATGGAGTTGGAAGAGCAGGTCTTGTCGAAAAAATTAACAAATAATTACCAGCTTTAATTGCCACTAATTATTTCCACAGTCGAGGTAACAGATGAACCGTTGCACGACAGCCGCGAGGATAAAACGAGAGGCGCATTCTCCATTCACAGGCACACACGTAAATATACACACGTACTACCGCAATTGCACATGGCTGCTCTTACCGGAAGTGGCGGAAACGGAGCTCTCGATAACGAGAGTGATCGTGTGAGGAGCACGAAAACGAAAGGAAAGAGCCAACACAAATACACGCAAATTCAATATTGGAGTTTGCATCGTTGGTGGACAAAAATTCTCTTTTTTCTTTATTTCTTCACCGTTATCGACGAAATTCTACTTTCGTAAATTTAAGGGACGACACCACGGGCCAAAAAGGTCGTTTTTCTGGTTTTTTTTTGTCTACTAGATTATTTATCTGAGATTTGAAGAAAAAGGTATTTTGTTAAGCATACATTGAACTTCGTGTAAATTTTTATTCAGAAATTTTTTTTTTAATTAAAAATTAACAATATTATTGAGGCCTCAGTGAGGAAAATGAGGTCGAACGACCGGATCGATAACTTGACAATGGTTGGTCTGGAAAATAAACATAAAAAGTCCTATAATCTATATGAATGTGGTTCTCGTTGTACGTAGTCATTTTTCGCAAAAATATTTTTTTCACAAAATGGCGAGGGTTTTGAAAAAAGCGTAATTTTGGCGAAATTTTTATCCGTATTCGGGGTTTAAAAAATATTCAATTAAAAAAAACGGCTACGTACAGCGTGAATTACTGCAATTACGGAGATTTGGTTTTTTTTTTTTAAATTTAAATCGGACGATTTATTATTCCGACCAGGTCGAGAAGAACGCGATTAAAAGTTTTAGCATACGTAAATCGTTGCGCTACCTGCTCTCACTAAATCGTCCGTAACTCGGTCAATTTTCAATATTTTAACTTGAATTTTTTTTTCACATATTTTCGAACATCAATACCTTGAAAAAATGCAAAAAATCATTTTTTCACCCACCACCTTAATTTGGAGATTTTCGATAAAGTGGTAAAAACGTTTGAAACGATAAAAAAAAAAGTAATGTTCATTGTATCTCAATGATGCAAATTGCAAATTCATCAAATTCCAATGCCAATCTTTCTCTCATACGTAAATCAAGCGTCCGAACGAAGGAGAAACATCCGTTGTAATATTTCTCACACGGTACAAAAAAAAAAATACTGAACACGAAGCCACGTCGTCTTATACACATTCTGAGAGTACAAATTCTGTAAGTCCCTGTATCGTGCATCTACCGCAGAAAAATGAAACCCACAAAGCAAGAAGGAGATATAGAGAGAAAATGTACAGAAAGTATTGTGCGACGCTCCTTCATTTGCTGGCGTCGTCTCCATATTTGCCTGAACCAACAACAATTCGTCACTTCGAAACGATTCAACCCCTCCCCCCTCCCGATTTTCTCAGATCAAGAAGAGCCACGCTTCATCGGATTGCCAAATTTTATTTTTCGACTACGAATAACGCAAAGATTTTACGAGTTTCCGGGCCAAACGAGGGATGGTTGAAGTGACGAGATAAATTTCGCCGATATATACGTAGGATAATAAAAATCGGGGCGAAAAATCGTTTCGAAGTAACGATCCTCGGACTGTAATGCGGAGATCGATCCCTGCGAGACGAAGATTCGCGAATTCCCGGGTGTCTGGTAAATTCGCAAGATGTGCAAAGACGAGCGAGCGCGGGCTAAATATATTGCGAACGTGGAAACTTCGCGGACAATCCGCTCCGAGGGTACATCGAGAGCCGATCATTTTGTAGATTTATATGCCGAGTATTGTCGCGGTGGGTTCGCGGTCCTCGCGGGAATTTGAGCGCCGCGGAAACAAACACGAGCAACGCAGCGATCCGTCATTAGCCACGCTCGATTTTGGAAAATTGGAAAACGGATGGGCGCCCGTGTCGATAATTCCGTTGAATGAATTTCCGAAAAAAAATGGTCGTGGAGGCAGAAGGTTCATGAATGAGACGGCCCGGGTTCAAAGTGGAACGAGCAACGACGGAGCGCAAAAACGAAAAAAGAGGGAAGAAAAACGCTCCGACGTATTAGGGCGGTTTCAGACTGGTATTTTTTCGCGTGTATAACGCTCGTTTTTTCCATACGCGCAACAAACCAAAGACCCAAAGATAAGGCAAAGACGCGCGTTTGGGAGCGTTGAAAAACAAACTTATACGCGCGAAAGAAGGCCAGTCTGAAACCACCCTGATTGTTTGGAAGTTGGCAATGGAACGGTAACCGACTCAAAATTGTTCGACGAGTATACGAAAAAATGTTCGAGCGATTTTCTTCCTTGGAATTTGCGAAGAGAAAAATTGAGTAATTAAAAGGGCCAGTAATTTTCATTGCGTTCCAACGATGCAAAGTGCAATATCCTTAAAAAGGAGGGAATGATTAAGGTAGAACGAGCGCGCGCGCTATTGATTTCTATAATTTTGTTCAAATTTTAACCAGACATTGTTCATAGCATTATGCACGTTTGAGTAAAATTTCATAACATTTGAAATTGCAACTTTCAACACTGCAGGGTCTGCATTGAAATTTAGATGGAATAATTTTCCGTAAAACATATTTGTCCCCTATAATAAGAAGACAACGCAGCGTTCCACAAATCCATTGACGTAAGTTTGCGCGGCATATTTAAAATAACACTGCGACGCAAATTTTTTTTTGGAAATCATTTTTAATCGAACAAAGTTTTCAACTAATTTCGAATTAACCAACACTTTTAGTTAATAAAGATAACATAAACGATATAAAATAATAATATTTAAAACGCAAATGATTTTTTTATTATAAAAGTTTTTAATTTCAGGAACACGATAATATTTTTTTCTCGTAATATGGAATAATATGTATTCTCATTATAGGGGATACATATTTTTTACGGGAAATTATTCTGTCTTTGCCGAACGTTTTTAGCAAAACTGAATAGTAAAGGCAATCCAAACTTTTTTCACTCTTTCCCTAACTAGTTTTCTATCTAAACATTTTTTTTAATTGTAAACAATAGAATGCTACGACGAATTATGTGACCTGAGTTTCGGTAAAAGTTGCATTTTTGGAACC
>OY723394.1:19306819-19370347 GCA_963210295.1 Ophion ellenae
TAAAATTAATCCCGACTGAGGATTGTCAGTTGAAGAAGAATCGGTCAGACTTGTGGGCATTATTCACGCCGTTCCCGATCGACTCATAAGATATTGAATTAAACATCAAAGCTACGATATACTTTTTTAAAGATGTTTTTAAAGATTTTTCAGCAGAGAAAAAAATGCACGAAAAATTTCCATTGCATTTTAACGATGCGGCATTAGACTCGTGAATTCGTCCTGAATAGCGTTTTATCGTTAAAAGTATCAATTATTTAATTGGCATTCCAGAAATTTTATGACGACATTGATGACGCGCACGCGGCCGTCAGGCACGGGAAGGTCGTAGGCTCAATGTTCTTCGGGCGAAACTTTTCAAAAGCATTGCAAGAGAGACGGGACAATTTCAACGGAGCGTCCGCGGAAGATGTGCTGGCTGGAGAGATCGAAGTATCCCTGGATATGGGAAGTACGTATTTGCCCATAATTTTTCGATGTTTGTATCGTATTTATATTTATACTACTATTATAGTTGTCATTGTTCTCTCCCAAGCTAATATTAATGGCAAATAATAAGACAGTAATAATAAATAATGAGACAATAATAATAATAACGATGCAAACCATGACTACCCAGGTAGGAATTGACGATGAAAAAAGGGCTCGCCAAGCTCTGAAACAAGGCTCACATTTTTTAATTCAGTCTGAGCACCAGCCTGATTTTAGGCCTAGCTAAACCCCTGAATGATAACGCGGTTTCAGGCTGTTGCACACAGGCTTGACCAAAGGCTGGTAGAAAAGCCTGTACTAAGCCTGAAACGACGAAACAACAAGGTTCAAAACGAGCCTTAATGAAGCCTTCACGAGCATTTATGACCAAGCTTATCCCAAACTCTTCTCGAGGCTATATGAGGCCTGTTTTTAGTTTTCTATATTCTACATTGGGGTAAATTTAATAAATTTGTAAAGAATTCATTTTATTTATTATATATATATTTATTATTCATTATATTATTCGTTATAAAATGTATATAAAATATTTTAAACACAATACTTAATTTTATTTATTGTTTATGGGACACGTAATACACAGAGTGTACGCGAACCCCAGAGAGTGAGTATATACGAAATGTGTATGTGACGAGAAAAAAACTTTTTTGTGTACCTCATAAATATCGATAAGAGAATATGTTTAAATGTTCTGAGCTGCCTCCTTCGCTTTCGTTTCTCGTGCCTTCGCACCCGACAAATTTATCGCTAATTTTTTTTTCATAAAAGTACAGAAAAAATATTATTTAAAATTTATTTTATTTCATCACAACCTGAAACAAGCCTGCATCCAGCCTTGATTTTTTAGCCTTAAAATTAACTGGCTGAATAAAGCTTGAAATAACCCTGAGTTTAGGCTAAGCAGCCAGTCTTGGTTCCAGGCTGCTCCAAACGATGCAATGAAACCTGGCCCAGGCCTGCCTCACTCAGGCTCGGTGAAACGAGGCTCGCACAAGTTTGTTTCCATCGTCAGCCTTTTGATTCCCTACCTGGTTACGATGATAATAAAAATGACCAAGATAATGCATGGTCTATATTATTATTATCATCGTCATGGCTATCGTTAATGTTATTTTTGTCACTATTATTAATCAGCTGACTATCAATCATAAGGGATAATTAATTTTGTAATCATCCTGTAGATGCTTTGAGGAATTTTTTCTTCCGCAAGTTCTTTCGAACGAAATGGCAAAACTTATAACTTATTTTCTCCTACGCAGACAGACAGATCGGCCTCTACGTCGAGAAACATTTGTATGACCGGTTCTTTGAAATTTACGAGGATATTGTGCAAGAGTGCGCGCTTCCGAAAAAATTCGGCGACATGCCGCTTCGCGTACGTACGGAATAGTAATTTTATATATATATATTTTTTTCACCCGTGTTCCGCGTTGTTTTGCTCGACGAGCGAATTATGCGCCTGTTCTTTTATTCAACGGAGCAACGCTTTTAATGGGTTTTTCGATGAATTCGCGCAGTTCGAGGATCCGATATTCGGAAAAATGGATCAGAAGTACTCGAGCGCCATGGCACCCGGATTCATACTGACGTGAGTGCATTGTCGAAAATTTATTTTGAAAAAAAAAAACAACTTTTTCCAAGGAGTGGCAATTCCGAGCGAACTCACATTTATCCGTAGCAAACCCAAACTCGGAAATCCGAGAATAAAATTATTTTTCAAAGACGAATGTATAAGGAAAACTTCTTTTCAAAAGCGGTAAACCCAAACAAATCGATAGTGAGTCGGAGTAAACGGAAACAGAAGAAAAAAAAACTACTTTAAAAACATGATAGACTAACATAAATAAAGTCATCGTAAACCCAACAGACCCAAACAGAAACGGGAAACAAAAAAAATGACTTTCAAAAAGCAACAAACCCAAGTTATCCCAAAAAAATTCATTGTAAGCCCAAACTACCCTGCGTAGATTTCCCGTACACGGAAATCTACGAAGTAACTTTTGTAAAGAACGTCGAAAACACGGGTTTGAGGGGGGAGATACCTTTAGGCGAGGAAAAAATTGCTGATTTTCATGATTTTTTTTTTTTCAAGGAAAAATGTTCTCACTATTTTTGAGACTTAGGGTATGTTTTGTTACTACTTTTGGCTGTTACATGGTATTTTTTTTATTAATCTTTAAAAATGGCGGAGGTAGCACAGTCTTCTAAACGGATTGGAGCAGATGTTGTCAAACGGCGTGACACGTAGCGTCGGTGGGATTAATCTGAAAAGAACCAACGAAGACTTTTCTTTCATTAACACTCATACGCAGAATATGAACCAAGAAGAAGTGGGGAATGTTGAAAATCGATTAAATAGTACGTTTTTAAACAAAAATATTGAATTTCCGAAAAAAATGGCTTTATTTTGCAATAAATATTTGTTTTTTTCAAACATTTAAGGTCATGTTTTAGACCAGGGGTTTCCAAAATTTCTTTTATAACGCCCCCTTTCTGCGAAAAAGCAGACGACCGCGCACATTTTCATCGACACTAAACGCGCCCTCCCTGTATATCGCAACGCCCCCTCACTTTGAAAACCAAAATTTTAGACATTACAGTTAGAAAGGTTCATACCAAATTTTAGCAGAATCGGTCGATTAGTTTTTAAGGCGGGATATACATTTAGACAGGGAAAAAAGCAATATTGAGGGATTTTTAAACTAAGAAATAATTATTCTGCAATTATCAAACTTTAGGTACACTTTAAGGCGGTCCTCTAGTTTCTCGGCTGTTTTTTTACGGCTTTTTCAATAATTTTTTACGGCCAAAGCATCGAAATAATCAATCTCATTGTTTTTGCATAATCTTTATTAACATTTAAATAAGCTTTACAAATTTTTTGAAGTCAAAATATATAATAGAATAAAAGTTATAATGGCCGACAGGAAGACATCAAGTAAAAGAGGTGCTTGACGGTGACCAAGATTGCGGCTGTTCTGCTTATCTGAAATAAAAAAAACTAAACGGCATTTTAATCTTCATATTTAAGACTAGCGATTGAACTAGAGTGAATTCTTAATTACAAAAATTGACTTTCTTATACACTTTGAAAATTACATTCTACTTTTTACTCATTTTTTAAAGTTTTTCGCTCGTACAAAAAAAAAACTATCGAAGCAATCATGATAATCCTAGTTCAATCGCTAGCTTATAACATATTAAAGATGCTGTATAAATTTGAACGAGATCGGTGCAGTAGTTTCTGAAATATCGTGGTCACCGTTTCGAAAAATGATGTTTCGAGAAAAATGCGTTTGAAAGTATACCTGCTTCGTTCCAGGGCCGTAACTTGTGAACCACTTCGAATATCGAAAAATCCTTTGGCACACATTTTCTACACATGTTATAGATGTGATTTATGAACAAAAAAATCGATTTTTTCGACCAGAGAAACTAGGGGACCGCCTTAATAGCATATTTAAGTAAACAAAATTAATTCATCATTAAAATGGCGGAGCTGTGGCAGAGTGTTACAGCAAGGTCGCCGCGGGACTTGCGAATCGGCGTGCAGTCTAGCTTCCGTAGATTTTGATTTGCAAAAAAGTTTAAGCATTTTTGCAGTTAGAGCATGTATAGTTTTTATGTGACGGTAATTAAAATTTAAAAAATGCAAATTTAAGAAAATGGCACGCATTTATAAAAAAAAAATCAACATTTCACGCAACATTTCTGTAAAATGTAGATTAAAAAAGTAGTTTTTCCCAATTTTTCAAAAACAATTCTTGTCAAGTCGAAGGTACCAATATCATCAATATTTCTACCAAGTTTCAACTCAATCGGCTTAATAGTTTTTGAGTAACCCTGCACGCCAATTTCGATAATGCAGTTTTGAGAAAAACGCGTTTGAAGTTCGCGCCCGCTCCGAATCCGAGCGGTGAAACATAGCGTGACAGCCAACGTTTGAAGTTTTGCGAATTTCGCTTTGAAACTTTGGGTAAATATTCTACATATATAGTTTTATCGTTTAAAGGAGAAAAAAAAATCGATTTTTTTATCGTTGTAAATGTATATCCCGCCTTAAGCTATGCGTCACGCCAGTTTTGAAAATGGAGTTTAAAAGACCGTGCCACACCTCCGCCATTTTAAAATATTTATAAAAAACATATCATCTAACAGCCCAAAGTAGTAATAAAACATACCCTCAGTCTCAAAAATGGTGAAGAAATCTTTACCATAAAAAAATCATAAATATCAGCAAACTTTTTCCTCGCCTTAAGGTATCTCCCCCCTTAATACGCGATAAGAAATAAAATCAATGCATTTTTCGAAAACTGATTTCAGGGTCGTGTTCTTTCTCGCAACGTCTGTTTCGTCGTCCATAATAATAGCCGATCGTCACGAGGGAATATGGGACCGAAGTTTGGTGCAGGGTGAGTTTCGTCCGAAATTCTCGGGTTAATTTTTTTCTTCATTTTTATTCATTTCATTTGTACAAAAAATGCGACGGAATCGGACAAAAATAAAAGGTACAAAGAAGAGAAGAAAGAATGGAAAAATTGAAAGACAGACAGGCTCGCCAGTGCCAAGCTGAACAGAGTGCATCAACAACGCACTCAACGTCTTGGGACCTCCCTCGAGAGGCTTTATCGATAATTGATCCTGAATTGGCGTGGAAACGATCCTGATGCCGATTAGTATTCGCAATGCGTGAACAAGAGACCCCCGCGAAGACCGGAGTTACATTTACATAGATACATACATACGTGAAAGAGATTTGATAATTTAAAATCGAAGGCGACTCGTTCGTAACACGTAGCCCGATAATGGTACACGAGAAAAGAACGCTGGGAATAAATAAGATAATGAGTTAATGTGAATAAATGTCCATGTATATCGATGATTTGGAATAATTGTTAATGTGTTTTTTGATGAAAAAAAAAAAAAAACAAACAGGTGTGACGACCGCCGAAATACTGACAGCTCATCTCTTGACGCAACTGTTGGTCATCGTGATCCAAGTGACGGTGACACTCACGATAAGCTTCCTTCAGTTCGACCTCGACTGTCGTGGCTCCGTTTTCGCCGTAATGTCCCTCGTTTTTTTCGTCGGGGTTTGCGGACTGTGCTATGGTTTTTTCATATCCGTAATGTGCACCTCGCACACGGTCGCCAATTACATATCAACCGGAAGCTTCTATCCTGTCATACTACTTTGCGGTGAGTGTATTCTCGACGGCACGTTCCTTTCCATGGTCGACTGCATTTTTTTTCGTCAGCATGACTGACTGTACCGTAGGGTAGACTTGCCTAAATCGTACCGAGATTGTATTTCGCATATGGAACTAGCGAGAACATCACTTGAGGCGGGATATACATTTGGACAGGAAAAAAACAAGCAATATTGAGGGATTTTTTAAACTAAGAAATAATTATTCTACAATTATCAAACTTTGGGTATACTTTAATAGTATATTTAAGTATACAAAATAATTTTTTTAAATTAATTCATCATTAAAATGACGGAGCTGTGGCAGAGTGTTACAGCAAGGTCGCCGCGGGAGTTGCGAATCGGCGTGCAGTCTAGCTTCCCGTAGACTTTGATTTGCCAAAAAGTTCAAACATTTGTTCAGTTAGAACATGTATGGTTTCTATGTGACGGTAATGAAAATGAAGAAAATGCAAATTTAAGAAAATGGCATTTACAAAAAAATCGATCGATCAAAAAACCGATTTTTTTCTTTCTTTAAATGATAGAACTATATATGAAGCATTCCACACCAAGTGAAACACTAAAAAATCATGTAATTTTTAAATGGGCTTATAATTAATTGGTATTTTCCTTAGGTACACGCTTTTCGCGTTTGTTACCTATTCTTTCCCATCATTATGACCGTTCTTTCCTCTACTGTTTACTCCTCTTTGTCTCCATCTTTCTCCCTGTTCCCCCCTGTTGCGGCCGCAGCCGACTTCCCCCTCTGTATTATATTCATCATGACATTTCTGTCATGGGTATAGGGAAACTGCGGAAAACCTATACCAATACAGCCGGTCATCGAGTTCGCCCCCCAGTCGTGGAACTAGTCTTATTTCGCCGCGAAATGCCGAAGAAAAACATTTCACGACGAAATGTACGCGACTGGGATTCGAACCCGGGACCTCCCGGTCCGCTGGTTTAGTGGCGAGCACGCTAACCACTAGACCATCGCACCAGTTTAAATGGGCTTATAATTTTTTTTGAAATTCGTTCGAGTGTCAAAAACAGCTACAATTTTTAGATTTTTAAATTGGATTTTACACTCGAATTTGGATACCGAGAAATTTTTCTCGTTTTTTTTCGATTCATTATACTCAAAAAGTGATGCATTGTACAAAAAAAAAAACGTCAAAGAAGAAAATTTAGGTTTTCGAATGTACTTTTCAATCATATATGTTTCATAACTGTTAAAAATTCTGCTAATGTATTTTTCAACGAAATAAGGTAAAAATAATTTTTTTCGCCAAGTTCGCCCACTTTTATTTTTCTATAAATTTGATAGAACTTTCGTTGATGTCATAACGAACCACAGGAAAATCGGCATGATGGAGAATTCATATCTTCCAATTATTTTTTAAGGTCAACTGATGAAGAATTTTATCGAACCGTGGTTATTGAATATCGACCATTGTTTGAGGCACAACAGTGGATTGCGACGAATATTTAATGTTAGCTGGAACCACTTTGTCCTCCTCCTTTCAATTCAATTATAGTTTTATTTGTCTGCCTCGAAGTTTTTCATTTACTCACCGGTTCTCGTAGCGTTATTCTCGTATCAAGAAGAAATCTTCATTATCGTTTGTTGAACTCTCAATGCTAATACAATTGATTTTGCGGAAGAACTCGGTCAAAACGATTCGGTACTTTTTTATTCGATATGGTTTTCTCATCGGTGGCTTTTGTGTTAGTAGACTAACCATATTATACACTCATTGTTTAACGATGAAAAGTTTCAAAAATGAAAAAGTTCGAGGCAGACAAAACCATAATTGAATTGAAAGGAGGAGGACAAAATGGTTCTAGATAACACTAAATATTCGTCGCAGTCCACTGTTGTGCCTAAAACAATGGTCGATATTCAATATCCATGGTTCGATAAAATTCTTCATCAATTAACCTTAAAAAATAATTGGAAGATATGAATTCTCCATCATGCCAATTTTTCTGTGGTTTGTTACGTGATGACGTGATACGCGTGATGCAGTTTATGTCAGGCATCTAGAGTTATTTAGTGTACAAATTATTAGATAAAAATGTGACCAGCGTGTCATCTCCATAAAGTGCCGTATTAATAAAACGATCTTGAGTCGTAATTTTTCGTTAAAAGTTCGGTAACGTGGCTTGAAATTTTACCAGTATACTAGATTGTATTTGTACTTGATTGTAGACGGAAATCAGTTACTTGTTAAATATTTGGGTCCGTGAACGGAATACCTCAAGATACATCCTATTTTGCGCAAGTATTGTGATGTTGAATAAGTGCTCGCTGTTTTTTCGTGAAAATTAAAGCTTCATTTAACGGAGACTTTGTCCTTGGAGTGCCATATTTCAGGTGTTTCCATTTTATTTTTTTTAAAGGAAACGAGTAAAGCTTCTTGAGAGCGGATTTTTTCTTGCTTTTATTCATGATATACACAACGTAAAAAAAAATTTTTTTTGAAAAAAAAAAACCAAAATGGCGGCCGTTGCAGCTCCGCGAAAACAGGTCCTCAAATCGCGGGAGGTAAACGGCTGACATCACTGCCCCCTCTTTGTTGATCTGAAACACAAATTCAAAGCATATTATCAATCTGTGACCCTTTGGTCATGGAATGACGGATGGGTTTTTCGTTTAGTACAAATTTCGGAAAATGGCGGCAATTAAAAAAAAATCGAATTTTCGCGTTTTTTTTCGCATAAAAAGATAAATAATAAATGCAAAAATGTATCTATCGAAAAAACGATCCGTCATTCCGTGAAGACATATTTTCTGAGTATGCTCTCCAAATTTCAGGTCGATATGTTAATTACAGCGGTCAGGAGAATGTCAGCCATTTTTAAAAACGTGTTTTCGAGAAAAACGCGTTTAAAGTTTTGTAATGTGTTTACACAAATGTGTTTATAATTACCGCTAACCGGCAATGCCTGGTCCATAGAGGCATCCCTCCTCTTCTTCTAGCTGCTCATGTTGAGCCGCTAACATCGCCCGCCGATTTCAAGGACAAAGTCTCCCTTAAAAAAAATCATTCCTGATACTTTCAAACATTTCGAAACTGTTGCGTCATCAACTCCTAATGATGCTGAAAGTTCAGCTAGCGTCTGAAATGAGTCTTCATGAAATAATGCCTCCAATTCGACACATCAAAATCATTACTTTTGAAGCGTCTAAACCAATCTCTGCGTGTTGTTTAGAGCATGGTCACCGTAAGTCTCAACAAGAATTCTGCGTGCTCCAGCTGCAGATTTTTTGTGAATAATATATTGCAGTAAAATCCCCCGTAAATAATCTTTTTTTGGCACAAAATTTGACATGTTGAACTATGAAAAAAAAGTTGTTTACACTTCGGTGAAATGACAAACACTGAATTTCAAGCTTGCTTGCACGAGGTTTGTTAAAAAAATAAGGTGACTTTTTATTTTTCTCGAGAAATATTTATTTATCCGTCAATATCTATTTTGTCCCCTTCAAAGTAATCGTCCTCAGATATAATAAACTTGTGCCAGCGCTTTTTCCAATCCTCGAAGCACTTCTGATGCGCTATTTGGTATCGCCTTGAGCTCTTCCAGCGATGCGGTCTTTATCTCCTCAATCGTCGTAAACCTCCGTCCTTTCATGGGTATTTTCAGTTTTGGGAACAGAAAAACGTCGCAGGGGGCCAAGCCCGGTGAATACGGTGGCTGAGGCATGATTACGCGTGTTGTTATTGGCCAAAAAATCACGAACAAGCAACGATGTGTGAGCAGGTGCATTATCGTGATGCAAAAGCCATGAATTTGTTTGGGTTTCACCAAGCACACCAAAACACGTCTAACCTTCATATCCGACAAAAACAAACTAAATATGCAAAATGGCTGATAATGTCAACATGTGTTGGGGACATGTGTACCAACAAAACAAACAAAAATCGAAAATCAAATGTACGTAGCCCGCGAAATTTGAAAAGTTACCTTATTTTTTTAACAAACCTCGTACAGTGAAACTTTAGTTATACGTTTTTCAAGGGGTACATCAAATATGCCGTATGAGTGAGAATAACGTAGAAGTAAAATACAGTATGTACCCGAAGCTCTTTAACATTTGAAAATGGCGATTGGTCCATAATCGCCGATGTTTTTCAATAGCAGTCCCTCTATTATGTTGATGCTTCATTTTCCAATTGAAAATTTGATTTCTAATAATTGAGTAATGAGCCAACTTTTATTTAATGCAAGTTTGTAACAATAAGCTTTGACGTTTCAGACTAGTAAGTAACAGACAGGTTCTTATTGATAAGTGATATGTAATCATAGTACATGCATACATAGTCGAGGTAAGAAACATCAAGACATCAAAACATCAGAAGGCACTCATATGAAATTTTCACCGGCGAGAGAATATCACGTGTGATTAAGGCCTTAGGCCACAATAACGGGTATAAAATCATGTGCGAGTTTAACAATTTTTTTCGTATGAAAAAGTGATTCACTCATAAAATTAATTACACATCTATTTAGTATGAATATCAAGCTGTTAGGAAATAAAAATATATATATTTTTTTCGATGTACAAAATGGCCGACTACTCGAAACTTCTCGAAACAGCTTTTTTCCAATTGGCGTGACAAATAACTTCAACAATTATCACTCGGTTTACTTCAAGTTTAAAAGTTATGTTCCTAATTGCATTTCGCAGAGAAGTACGTACGGGATTCCTGATTAGTTGAAAACTTTTCATTTTATGAGCAGTTTATGAGCACTTGCAACGAAATTTTTCACTGAAAATTCATTTCTTAAGTTCAAATACCTACAACTTTTGGATAAAACAATATTTTTTAAATTCCGTACGTACTTCTCTAGGTATTCTGATGTAGATATACGAGAATTTTTGGTTTTTTGTTCTAGGTAAAAAATTGTGGATGGTAAATGTCGTGTCGCGGAGCGCCTAAAAAAATATAACAAAAGAAAATATTACTAGTCGGCCATTTTGTACATCGAAAAAAAAACATATATTTTCCAACAGCTTGATATTCATACTAAATAGATGTGTAATTGATTTTATGAGTGAATCACTTTTTCATACGAAAAACATTGTTAAATTCGCACATCATTTTATACCCATTACTGTGGCCTAAGGCCTTAACTGAGAAAAAACGAACCTCGAAGCCGACGCTGGGGAATAAAACAAATAGCGTACAAGCGCGAAAAACGTATAAGTGAAAAATGTAGAAATGAAACTTTATCACCATCTTTATGAACGGAATCTGCCGGGGCTAGAGAAATCTGACGTATACATGATAAAAACGTATAAGTGCAAAACGTATAAACGAGGTTTCACTGTAGTACTTCTTTATTGATACGTTATCATCTTAAACTACATGCACGCTGCTCTGGTAATGCCATTTGTTGGAAAACAGCGAGAACTTGTTCAACGTCCTGATAACACGTAAACTAGCTGTTTGTCCCCCTATGGAAATTTATGTATGTATAATATATGCAGTAAATATATATATATATATATATATATATATATATATATATATATATATATATATATATATATATATATATATATATATATATATATATATATATATATGTCGGTCGCATATATAGTGACGAAAAATAGAATAATACGTATATATTCAGTATATATGCACCAAATATATGACGCATATATGACCCATATATTTTCGATATATTTTTCTGACCAAAAAAATATATGCTACGTATAAACACTATATATGATGCATATATGAGGCATATACGACGCATATATTTTCGATATATTTTCAATCTATTTTTTTGTCAGAAAAATATATCAAAAATGTATGCGTCATATATGACTCACATATGTGTCATTTATGCGTCATATATGACGCATACATTTTTGATACTTATTCCTGACAAGAAATATACGCCGTGTATAAACACTATTACAGTCAAACTTAATGAAACTTAAAACTTAAACTTAAAAAAAAACTTAACTTACAGTTAAAGTACACTATGACATATAAACACTATATACAGATATGCGTAGCATATGTGGCATATATGTACCATTTATGCAGTATATATGCGGTATGTATGCAGTGTGTATGCAACATATATGCTAAATATGTGTGGTGTATATGCAGGGTAAATGCTATTTTGTATATATATGATACATTGGTATACAGTATATCATTGATATATGATACATATATCATTGATATATGATACATTGATATACAGTCGTATATCAATGTATCATATATCATTGATATCATTGATATATGATACATTGATATACAGTATATCATTGATATATGATACATTGATATACAGTATATCATTGATATATGATACATTGATATACAGTCGTATATCAATGTATCATATATCATTGATATCATTGATATATGATACATTGATATACAGTATATCATTGATATATGATACATTGATATACAGTATATCATTGATATATGATACATTGATATACAGTATATCATTGATATATGATACATTGATATACAGTATATCGTTGATATATGATACATTGATATACAGTAATACCACGCATATACATTTAATATATGAAAACGTTACGAAAATTAGAATTTGGCACATATATGCAACATATATTTTCACTATATGGCATACATTTCACATATATTACAATTATCGATAAAATAAATTTGCAGTATATTTTTGCGTATATAAATTTCCATGGGGGTTCTTTACCATCAAAGGTGTTGCCAATAGGGAGAAAAGTTCTCGTGTGTATTCAGGCAAGTCAGGCCCGCGATCCTACAAATTCCAGACGAAGAATTCCTTTCTGCTTTCGTTCCGAATGCCCTGACACATTTTCATGTCTGCCTGTCTGCAGGATGTATATGGCCGATCGAAGGAATGCCGAGTGTACTGCGATGGTTGAGTTTCGCGTTGCCGACGACGATACCGGGCATAGCACTGCGCGGTCTCCTCGACAAGGGCTACACCGTCAACGATCCCCAGGTTTACAGCGGTTTTCTCGTCGTCTCCGTGTGGGTGACGGCTCTCATAGCTATCTGCTTCTTTCGCCTGAGATCGAAAGCGGCGTGAAAATCGCGAAACATCGAGTTTTTGCGTACACGTCTACGTTTTTTGTTTGTTTTCGTTTGTTTTGGTGTCGTCGTTCACGGGTAGGTTTTCTTGCGGTTCGCGGCTATACGAGAATAGTGAATTGTTTACGGGACTTCCGGTAGCGCGCCGCAACGCTCGATTCAGTGCGTTAAAATGCCTTCGAAACAGGGTTTTACAGTGTACAAGGAGTTGGACGAAAGAAGAGAAGAAAAGAAAAAAACGCCAAGAAAGGAAACGTTCTTACCTCAATTTGTAACGAGCGCGCGAGGGCCCGTTCGTCAAAAGTCCTCGTGTTTTTCTTTCTTTTTTCGTCTGTAGGATTTACGCGTCTAGATGTAACGGTTCACGCACACACGCACGCAGGGCCAATCTCGAGCGCACGTAAAAGTGAAAACGAGCTCGGTAAAGTGCCGTTTTGCTGATAGGGCCGCGCGCACATCAATGATGATCGCGAAACGCCGCAGAGGAAGAAAAAAAAGAATACGAATTGTTATACGCTTCTAGTCAAAGGCCGAAATGTCCGCAAGCGTGTGCCACCTGTGCGCGCGTGTGTGCGCGAACTATGTAGACTTTTTTTTAAGGCAGTAGTCCGCTTTAGAAGCCGAAAAAAAGCGTTTTTTCAGCAATTTTTTTGAAAGGGAAGGAAATGATTGCGGTAAACGAAATTTTCAGACGATAGTGTATTATATTCAAGCTTTAAAAAACAATTTTTATTATTAAAAAATATTGAAATTTTTCAAAGTTGTAACGATTTTTCTGGGGCGCCTGGAGTCTGCACTTGTAAATCGGTGCCGGTGATGGAGGTCGTGCGATGCATCTGAAACAGTCGAACCGAATTTTTTTTTAGTTTTTATAAGTTCCTTTTCTATATGAACTAAAAAAATACCGAAGAAATGATGAAATTCCAAATTTTTTCGAAGTTTGAAAAAAAATGCACTTCTTTGAAAAAAAAAATTCACTTTAAGTTGCAAAACAAGTAATTTAAATAGTACTTTTGTCCAACTTTTTTAGTTCAAATAGAAGATAATTTAATACTGAAGCTAGATCACTTTGATTTTTTTCGATCGGACATATATTGTTTTTGCTATCGCCGGCACCGTTTTCTAAAACTTGTGAAAATGAAAAATCGAGAAAACGGGCTTTAAAGTTTTCGGTCCAAAAAAATATAAGTTTTTGGATACTTACACTAATTAGATGTTAATCGGCTATCCCCGGGCCATACAATAATCCTTCCTCTTCTTCAAATCGATTTTTTGAAGCCTGTAAAGCAGACTACTGCCTTAAACTACTTCCGCCTCTCGCGCGAGACGAAAAAAAGCCGTCGATATTCGAATGGGCTCGCGAAGAGCTTCGGAAAAAGTGCACGCGCGAAAGTGCTTTCTATTCGGGGCGATGAGCAAAAGGAGAGTAGTCTCGCTGATGGGAATTTGATTGATTGGTCGCGCCGAGAGAAAAAGTGCTCAAGGAGCATCGAACGTTTCGCCGATTAATGCTGAAGGATACTGATTATTCTTTTCGTACACGTAGTTACGTTCAATTAAATCTCAACTTCGAAATTTCCGGGAGTTTCGCTGCACCGTCTTCGAGTAATTTATCAATTAAAATCTCGACAATTTGACGCAGTTTAAAAAATGGAGAATCGCGAAATCAGCTGGAATTTTAATGTCAATGAGCGCCGTCGATGTGTCGGCAAGATGACGTTGAAGTTTGCATCGTTGGAATGCAACGGATATTCATTATTTTTTTTATCAGTCAATTTTTTCGGCCGATTTTGGTCGTGAAAATAGCTGAAACGTTTCTGGGTATTTTTGTTAGAAATTTACGACCTCAATTTACAAAACAGAGGCTTTGGATAATGATAAAAATAAAGAAATAAAACATGCAAAATTTAACGTCGTTTAAGGGCGGGGTAAAGTTAATTCGGCGAAAAAAAGGCGTGTTTTTGAGATTTTTTTTTGGTGTAACGAATAGTGTTCGTTTATTGAAAAATTTACATATAATAAAGTAACATTTGAACAACATTCTCCTAAATTTGCATTGCAAAATATTCAAAATTGAGCGAGTGAAAATTAAACTCCGGAGGCGCCTCGAAAAAAAGTTGGTTTGCGGTGTGCACCATAACTCGCAACAGAATCATCGGAAACAAAAAAATCAAAATGCATTTGTTAACGGAGATGTTTCTCGAGGTAATGGCGGGAGGATTTTTTTTCGTCGATTTTTCGATTTTTCGTAACACTTGGGCGCCAAAAACCCGATTTTCGCTAAAAAAAAATCGGCTAACTTGTTGAAAAATTAGTAATTATTAAAAAAAAAACAAAAAAGCTCTCGACAATACCTGGTGAATTATGTCAAGAAGTACTGTGCAAAATTTCAAAGCGATTGGTCCAGTAGATTTTGAGTTATCGTACACACGGACTTCAAATATGACAAGTCTTAGAAAAACGGTTTGAAAAACGCAGGAGAGTTTGGTCGATTAGCGCTCATTGCACATAAAATACTCATAACTTCGTCAATTTTACTCCGATCGACTTGAAATTTTAACACAATATTCTTGATATATTATGCATTCATTTAAAAAAAATTTAAAAAATGAAGAAAAAAAATTGTAATACTTTACCCCGCCCTTCACGTTATATTGACTGTGGCTAAATTCTTAGGATTCTTCGTGAGAAACTGTGCCAAATTGGCTGGATCGTAATTCTCTTTTTATGCCCAAAACGACGCAGTGCACGGAGAAAAGTAAATCACCTGGATCAAAGAAATTGTTCATTTGCAGGTGGCCAACGAAATATTGAAAGGAAAGACGAAAATATTTTATCATTTCGAAAATTCGTCGGTTCGATGGAATGAATAATTCTTAAAATAACCTAATATTCGATTCTTCTAATAAATAATTCTCTGGTATCCGCCAATGCCGGATTTACTCAGTCCAAGTAATTTTTTTTCATCATATTGTGACTCTTCTAAACTTCGAAGTTGACATTTTATTGCACTCGTATTATACGTCCGAGAGAAATCAGTATGTTTCAACATCCATCGGTAGGACGCCAGATTCTCCTTGGATCGAAAAAATTATTCGAACTTCGGACTGCCAAGCTTGCAATTGATTTTCAATTAAATGGCACTTGACACCCGTGCACACTGTGCCCCAAACCATTGATTCTATTTGACCAAATTCCCCAAAACACTTTTTTAGACTCCTTGTGAGTACGATTATCGCCTTCAGTCGAATCAATTGAAACGTCATTTCGTTCGTTGGCAATGAGTCTGGTCTACAGCGAGATTTTTAACGTCATTTTTGGGTTGGAATAACTTTTGAACCGTTGAAGTTGTCTTGATGAAATTTTACAAATGTATTTATTGTTCCTTTGGGAATGTATCTACATTAAAAAAAAATTATTTTAAATACTTACATGTAGTTTTTTATTTTTTTACAACATGGTTCGCCGAAAACCGCCTCAATCGGCGCCCACTCTGGGCGATGTATGCATGTGAAAAAAATATATATATATTCTCAATCTGTATGAGTATTCTGAGGACTGGTAGCAGAATTGGCACTTAAAAAAATTTTGTTACAAAATGGCGGCCTGTTAAACTTTGATTAACGATATTTCATACATTTTCGGGTATTCGACGAGTTACAAAATATGGGCAAAATTATTGTTCGACTCAATTCTGCTACCAGACCTCAGAAAGAGGCTACTGAAGGTATGTGCAAAATTTGAGCTCGATCGGTCAATTAGTTATCGAGATATCGTGGGCGCCGATTTGAAAAACATAGTTCTGAGATAAACGCGTTCGAAGTTTTGATACCGTTAGATGAGGTTTGCGCGCGGCTTGCTTACAATTTCCATTACTCTGCTAATTTTTGAAATATCAATACACGGTTTTCACGAGCGTATTAAGAAAGGTCTAAGGAATAATAAAATGAAGAAAAAAAAATCGATTTTGTCAAATTTCTAGACCAGACTACTGCCTTAAAAACCAACGAAATTTCAAGCACAAGACTCCCTAATCAAATGCGAGATGCGTTCTCAGGCACACTTTTTTTTGGCCAATTAAACCGCAATTTAGTAGTTTGAAGGAAAAAATACACCAACCAACCATTCTTGATTGGCTCAAAATTGAAACAATTTTCTCGGCGCGCGATCTGCGGGATATCAATCGATATCCCAGCACCGTTGAATTCGCCTCGTACCGTATCAAGCATATAAAAGGTTGTTGATACTCCTGTAGATTTTATGAATGTAAATATGGGACTTTTGAAACCCGATCTCCCTAGTCAAAACTAGTTTCGACTTTTTTGGGTTTCTTCGTTTGTGTGTTTGGGTTTTCCGTTTGTCTGATTGGCTCGGAACGAATATTGGCCAGGAAGATTGGGTTCGAACGTACTTCAGGTTTTGAGGTGATGTTGAAGTTTGCATCGTTGGAATTCAACGAAAATGAATTCTTTTTGTCTACTCAAATTCTTTTCAGCCGATTCAGGCGATGAAAATTCCTCAAACGTTTCGACGTATTCTCATTAGAAATTTAACACCTCAATTTGCAAAAAAGGCTGTGGATAATGAGTTTTTTTTTATTTTAATTAAAAATGCAAAATGGAAAAAAAATATCGTTGCATTTCAACGATGCAAATTTTAACGTCATGGTTTTGAGAGTAACATATGAGTGCGTGTGTGCGTGTATATATATATTAGGGTGATTCGTTTCAGGGCAATTTTTTTTTTACCCATCGTGCCCGAAAACCTTTAGTTGGTACCCAATAACGAACTTTCGTGAAAGGGGGGTGTTGTCAAAAAATATTCAGAGGTCGCGAATCAAAATTGAAGGTTTCCGATTTGATTAACATCGAAAAAAATGTTTTTCTCATTATTAGTGTTACCATTCCGCGAATTTTGATATCGCGATATTTTCCAAGTGGGTTCTCATAGGAAATATGATACTCCACAATAAAGTTCATTGAGCCATGGCCGTAAATTCAATCGTTTCAGCGGCATCATTATTTCAAGTGAATATTGTGCAAAATATCTATTCAAACGGCTGAAACGCCTAAGCTATTAGATATATCGAAAAAAATTCAGATGAGAACTTTGTAGAGAAAGTAATTTTCTACAAAAAAGTCTTATAAGCCGAGCCCGTAAATTCAACTCTTTCTCAGCTATAGGTGGATGAAGTAAAATAAATAGATATTTTTTTAAACAAAAAAAATCTATTTATTTTACTTCATTCACCTATAGCTGAGAAAGAGTTGAATTTACGGGCTCGGCTTATAAGACTTTTTTGTAGCAAATTACTTTCTCTACATAGTTCTCATTTGAATTTTTTTCGATATATCTAATAGCTTAGGCGTTACAGCCGTTTGAATAGATATTTTCATACAATATTCACTTGAAATAATGATACCGCTGAAACGGTTGAATTTACGGACTTGGCTCAATGAACTTTATTGTAAAGTATCATATTTCCTATGAGAACCCACTTGGAAAATATCGCGATATCAAAATTCGCGGAATGGTAACACTAATAATGAGAAAAACATTTTTTTCAATGTTAATCAGATGGGAAACCTTCAATTTTGATTCGCGACCTCTAAATATTTTTTGACAACACCCCCCTTTCACGAAACTTCGTTTTTGGGTACCGACTAAAGATTTTCGGGCACGATGGGTCAGAAAAAAAAAGTTACCCTGAAACGAATCATCCTAATATATATATATATATATATATATATATATATATATATATATATATATATATATATATATATATATATATATATATATATATATATATATATATATATATATATATATATATATATACTACCGGCCAAAAGTTTTCGGACACTTTGGATCATTGCAAAATTATATTGGAATAATTTTCTTCATTATATAGATCTATATAGTATCTTCGTAAAATAAGAAATGAAATGAATTACATTATTCTAACATTATTTGGCAACTATCCAATGATCGAAAGTTTTGCAATTATCTGAAGTGTCCGGAAACTTTTGACCGGTAGTGTATATATATATATATCCGAATACTGTGAATGATCCAAAAGTTCGTAATGTTCTCTACTGCTCTTTGGAAGTGCAGCATTAGTGATTTCCTGTACTTCTTATATTTTAAAAGTGTAAATAAATTATTTTTGATGTATGAAAAAAAAACAGTAGCAAAAATAATAATGATACACGTGTCGCGACACAACGAGGATAACGTCGGCGATATTATTCAATTATTTATTCCGACTCTCTTACTTCCGGCACTGAGGAGAGGAGGGGTATTAAGTTTTCACATAGACACTTGGTACAGGCTCATTTATTCAAGGTATTACAATAAGGTGCGCTGTCTCGATCGTTTTACGTACAAACATATATAACACACGAATTATTTCCGCAATGGAATTTAACGAGTCCAGCTTTGAACGATGAATTCGTCTTGTTATTTTTCTACTCGGCGAGGTTTCGTCTTAATTCGCGTTACTTTTTGTGTGCTTCTTCAACGACGGGATGGAGTTACCAAGCCGAGAATACGCGGGACTCGTATCGTTTGGTGGGAAAATGGAAACGTCGATCGTTCGTTAGCGTCGAAAGGGCGTTTGTCCGTTTAATCGTATATTCGATATCAATTGTATGAAAATTACAGGCAATAGGTTATGTTTTTGGCCAAATTTTACGTTTCAATTGGAACGAATAAATTGCAGTGGCACGAGTGAATTCGTTATGATTTCTCGGATACTTTCGCACTCAGCGCCACGTTCAACGGGAAACAGCCGCTCCAAAAATTCAAAGCTTATTCGCATTTTGCAATTTTTTGAAAAATACTTTAAACATCGATCGAATCGTGAGAAAAAGGGACAAACGGTTATTTCCACGGGAAAGATGGTTTCGTCTAATAGGTATACACTATGTTGCCTGCTGGTCTACGGGGATATACGCACTACGTGAATTCTATACATTTTCGCTTTAGCACACGCTTTCCATCTGGCTATCTAGCTTTCTAAATAAAAGGATCTTTATGTTCCAATGATATCGTCGAGTGCTCGAATCCTCTCGGGATTGAATTATTATTCTCTACGTTTATATATATATATATATATATATATATATATATATATATATATATATATATGTATGTATGTATGTATATATATATGTATATATATGTATATACAGGGTGTCCCTCTTATCTCTGCCACCCGAAATAACTCGTTAATAATCGACGTGACAAAAAAATATTTCAGACAAAAGTTGTACGGTGTGAAGGGGGCCATCAAATGCGACCAATTTTTTTTTTCATTTCGGTGGAGGCGCTGACAGCGTGAAGGTCACCTCCACTATTTTTAATGGAATGGCACATTTTTTTCAACCATCTTGTGGAGCACCTCAAGTCGCATGAAAAACATTGGGGGGTCAAAGTCGTTCAAGGTCATTCAAGGTCACCTATTAAAATGAAATACAAATCCAAATATCTCGGATCACTACCAAATGTTTGGCAGTGATCCGCGATATTTAGATTTGTATCATCGATACTGACTGAAAAACACTAGGGGGTCAAAGTCGTTCAAGGTCATTCAAGGTCACCTATTAAAATGAAATACAAATCTAAATATCTCGGATCGCTACGAAATATTTGGTAGTAATCCGAGATATTTAGATTTGTATCATCGATGCTGACCTTGAACGACCTTGAACGACTTTGACTCCCAAATGTTTTTTATGCGGCTTGGGGTGCTCCACAAGATGGTTGAAAAAAAATGTACCAAATATTTGGCAGTGATCCGAGATATTTAGATTTGTATCATCGATACTGACTGAAAAACACTAGGGGGTCAAAGTCGTTCAAGGTCATTCAAGGTCACCTATTAAAATGAAATACAAATCTAAATATCTCGGATCGCTACCAAATATTTGGTAGTGATCCGAGATATTTAGATTTGTATCATCGATGCTGACCTTGAACGACCTTGAACGACTTTGACTCCCAAATGTTTTTTATGCGACTTGAGGTGCTTCACAAGATGGTTGAAAAAATGTACCATTCCATTAAAAAAAAGTGGAGGTGACCTTCACTGTGCATCAGTGCCTCCAACGAAAAAAAAGAAATTGGTCGCATTTGACGGCCCCCTTTACACCGTACAACTTTTGTCTGGAACATTTTTTTGCGACGTCGATAATTACCGAGTTATTTCGGGTGGCAGAGATAAGAGGGACACCCTGTATATATGCGCGAAAGACATTTCGTGAAGTGTATGTACAATCAGTTCATTGAAAAATATGCCGACTCGGACAATAGAGAATAAGCAAAGTCGAAGAAACACATTGTCGCTTTTACCGAGATTTCGAGAGGCCCAATTTTAAAAAATGGCGCAAACAGCGAGCAGATCGTGTGTTACCGAATTTTTAGGTATCGCGTAGCGACTTAAGTACAGTATATTGGCATGTCATCATCGTTGCGCAGGTTTCACGCTGAGAAAACGGCAAAAAGAAACTCTGTTGCAATTTATCCTTCGAACTTCACCGTCTCATCGTTATCCGAGCAAGTTTTTTTTTCTCCACCCTCACTCGATATACAAAATAAATTATCATTCGTTAATCTCCCCCGCACTTCGCTCCGTAATTTTCTAGTCTCGCATTGGCTCACAAAGTTATCGAACCAATGGAAATGTTGCTTCTCTTGGCGTTTCTTTTTCCAGGCGAAAAATACTTTTTCGAACATTCTGTCGTGTTCGAAACGACTTTGCCAATTTGTCGTGTCACGCAATTTGAGATTCTACGATCAGCACCAGCCGAATTTAAACATAAATTGGCTAAATGAAGCTAGATTCATTAAGGCGGGAAACCAGTTTAGGAGTACGATTTTTTTAAAGTGATTTTCATGATTTTTTTGACAAGGAATTAATGAATAGAATTTATTGAAACTTTGGGAATATTTTATACATATTTTCAAACGAATATTAACATTTTTTTTTGAAAATATGGAAAATATAACCTGCCGCCCATCGAAAGTCGCCATCCGACTTTGCTGTTTGTGTACACTCTGTAGGCCACAGTTTTTATAGGATATCAATACGGTTTGAAGATTACTCTAAGAACATGTTTTCCTTCTATATGAACCTGACTCTGATCGAAATAATTAAAAATTCCATTTTTTTAGAGGCGTTTAAATAAAACGTCGTATAATTTTTGCCATTATTTTACAACCTTTTTTGCTATAAAAAATACTTTAAACAATGATTTTACCCCAAATTTAGGTTCATATAGACCGTAATTATATAACGAAACCAACTATCATTTTATAAAATTACAAGTTGGACACTTTTTGAGCCAGAGTGTACACAAATTGAGAAAAGGTCGTTTCGAGAATACCGCGTTTGAAAAAAAATGACGGAAAACAAAAAATTCACGGCAGTAATGAATTATTTATACTGCTTACCGATTAACCAACGTTTAGTTTTACCAACAATTTATGAAATTTAAAAAAAGTCCATTTTTTTATTAATCTGAACTAGTTTCCCGCCTTGAATGAAGAAGTAATTGATAAAATGATAAATTACCGATAAATTTCTAAACAATTAGGAACGAAAAGAATACTGTAAGCCCATCGATAATTACGCTTACGAAACATGAAGACGAAATGACACACGATGTGAAATTTCGACGCCAGCATCTTTCGCCACACTATTCCGTCGGTTCTAACGTAACGCCGCTGAATGCCATCCCTGCGCTCTATAAGTATACAATGCGTACTTCGCGCGAGTGAGCAAGACACACGCATTTTGTCACAATTATCAGCAATTACCTAGACGACATTTTTCGGAACTTTTCTCAGTTATTTTTCTCTCGGAATGCAATGGTTCGAGTGGCAAAACGCGTGTTTCTAGCATGGCTAGAAACGCGTCTCTTGGATTCACGATTAGTTCAACCGAAGGTTCATTTTAAGGGGAGATATACACCTAGATGATCGAAAAAATCGATTTAGAAGCTATGAACATTCCGTCGACCGTAGAAGACCTACACTATGGGCCTGGTATCGTCGATTCCATGTAAGTTGACAAATTTAATGATTTATTCATTCCCAAATGTTCAAACGCGTTTTTCTCAAAACCACGTTTTTCAAATCGGTACCCAACATTTCTCGAAAACCAATGAACCGATTGCCTTGAGGTTTTTTGTGGTTATTCCATACACCATTATCTAGTACTTGTCATAGGATTTTTTTTCCCGTTACTTAGTTTTTGTTTTATAGGCAAAATAATAAATAATTTTTGGCCCAAAAATCACTATTTATGTTCAAACGTCCGCCATTTTGTCATAAATCGATATTTTCAAAATCGGCTATGACAACTACTAGATTATAGTATCTAATTTAATAATCTTTTTGGTTTTTTTTTCAGATGATTTTTGAAGAAACGCCAGTGGGTACCGTATACGCAGATTTTTTTACGACGCTCCAAGGATCATACAATATCCTTGTATATTTTTGATATTTTTAAATAAAGAAAATTAAACATATTTTTGAATGTATATACTTTTAGATAATTAAAACCCCAATCCGAAATGTCAAATAGTTTTCTTTGAAAAAAATCACAAAAATGACCTTTTTTCCGGCTCCTAGGTGTATATCTCCCCTTAAGGTCAAATACAGTTGTTCTGCGGTGAATGAATCCGTCGCGTTCTTTTCAAAATCCGAAAAATCGGCGAGCCGTAGATCCTTCCTCTATCAATCGGAGGTCGGCTGTAAAAATTCCAAATCATTCCGTCCAGCCGTTTTTGAGGAAAGTTCCGAAAACCATCAAATGGATTTCTTTACCGGCGGAATCGCGCGTCACATTAGCGTTATCACGCGCTGCTGAATAAATGTCGAAATATCTCGAATTTTTCGAAAAAAGAGGTTAAATTTGTTATTGTTTATTGTATTCAATTTGTTTATATCGCAGTTGCATCGGTAATTGAATTCGAGTGGTGCCTATCTCTGCTCTATCCTACGAGCATAATTTCACCAGCTGCCAGTTGTTTACCGCAATATTCGTTGCGACGTTATAACAGCTGTGTTGTCGTTACGGTCAAGATTTCTCATATTTCCGAAGACCCTCGCGTTCTCATTCGCTACAGTGTCAATGGCAACGCAATTGTTGATGATATTGCTTCTACAACTGTCGGTAGCTTGATTAAAAGTATTTTTAGCAGTAAGGCAGGAGCCGCATCGGATGGGCATGGGACGAGCAGCAACGAGACAGTCAACTATCTGTCTTACAGTAGGCATGCAGGTTTTGTTGTACCCTGGAAAACACATATCACATGCCGCATCAGAATTGTACGAAACCCTTGACCTCCTCCTGGCAATCGTCGGACAAACATATGCACGAAAAACTAAACGCCCATCGAATTGCTATTACGAGAAAACGAAGCGATGACACACCGCAAAAAATGTGACATTTCCAGTCACTTCTCTTCTCGCCCGAAAAAAAAGGCAAGTCAGAGGTCTTGGTACTTCGAGAAAAAATGGATATTTTTTATTTTCGTTTGCAAAATAGCTGTCGCCGATTATTTCATGAAAGAGCATTGTGGTATTCGTTCGCGAGTAAAGATTATAATGATAACTGCAAATTTCGTCTGCTGGGTATCATCAATCAATATGCATGGAAATCATCTACTCGATGCATTTAATGTTCATGTAGTTAACATATCCGCAGTCACTCAAGTTTAATTACCAATTCGCGATGATCAACCGATTTCACTGCCGATTTTCTCGATTCAATGATCTATCTTTGCAGGGGATGGACATGGTGAAGTTAAAATGGAATGTGCGGCTGAAGGTACGTAATTGGTACTTTTCCTGGTTGCGCTTCCTCTTTGGGAGACGACAATCGTCAAGATTTCCACGCAACGCCTCGCAATAATGTCTCACGTGAATACTGCGTCGTGACAGTTCAATAAAGTAATTGACGAAAAAAAATCATCCAAGTATTGTTGCTTCGAACCACTTGCATACAGGTCTGGAAGATGAAGCGACTTTTAGGGGTGAGTACAGACTGGTTCGGTGAGGCAAACATAGCAAGTTCAAGGTTTGGTCACTAGGTTCTTCATATTTTCCCGATTGAGTGAAATGAGGGCAGAATCAGTTATTCGGTCTGCGTCTAAACACAATGATGTTGAAGTTGGGGCATCGTTGGAATGCAACGAACATTTTTTATTTTCCCTCTACCTCCATTTTTATTGTTATCTTGAATCATTGTCGACAGATTGAGGTTGGAGGTCTCCAATGAGAATCTTTGGAAAACGTTCGCCGTAGCTTTGTGCTGCCAAAGAAAAATGGTCTGTTTTGGCTGACTAAAATCTTTTTTTTGTCTAAAGATGTTTTTCGTTGCGTCGCAACGATGTAAACTTCAATATCATTAAGGGGTTAGGCCGCTCTAGAATTTTTTTAGTGATCCCCTAGGACCTTAAAAATGATGTCCCAAAAGATTATGGCCGGGAAAAATCTCTAAGTACTCGATTTTCGAATTTTAGTACAAGGCCGTCTGGTCCGCAGCTCACTACTCAAAACTTCAAACGCGTTTATCTCAAAACTGCATTTTTTAAGTTGGCCGGAAACATAACTCAGACAATTTTCAACCGATTCACTTGAAATGTTGAATATATCTTGAAAAATACATTGTCGATGGAAGTACGTAGGATTTTTTTTTACATTGCATAGTTCATTCGTTATTAACAATTATCTGGCGATTTTTAAGCAAATTTTTCACTTTCCACTTTAGAAGTGCGCCATTTGGCCAAAATCAATATATCGAAAAAATCCTACGTACTTCTATAGCAGTTATTATATATAATCGAAAAAAATTAATTGGCTCATTATAATTGAAAAATTACAGGAGCTGTTTGTCCGGCCGTGGACCCTGGAAAAACGGAGACGTCCTCGCAAAAACGCTGCACAGCCGCCATTTTGAAATAAATCGCTTCAAAAAAATTATTGTATACAGTCACTTATATGTATGATAAACACCCTTTTTTGTAATCTCGATTTATTTTGTAGTTTTTCTGAAAAAAAAATCTCCAAAAAGCCTTTTTTTCGGCCTCTAGAGTGGCATAAGGCCGTAAACACAGGGGCCCGCTCGGACTGCACAAAAAACAATATCCAACCTGTGAATTATAAATTTATAAATTGTGTGTTTGCTCTGCATAATGCTGCCCATAATCCTCCCCCATACTGAGAGGCCTTGACTAAAGTTTTTTTTTCCATATCGATATTGCAATGTCTATTTTGGATTTTGCATACGGAATATATTTTCAGTGACAGTGAAGCAAAAGCAAAATTTACGAGTTCCTGGGCCGACATTTTGGTTGCTCGATTGGCTAAGCAGGTTTGCGCGGTCTTCCAAGTATTATGCATAAAAAAAACTTCAGCTATCGTTGCAACGATTGAGTGATTTTAAAAAAAATTTTAACCCATCATTACTATTTTTCTCTTTCAACGACAAATGGCACTTGGAAATATTACATCTTTTACGACGCATCGATACGAGGCATCGACTGTTCATTTCGCAACTCCCATTGAATGTGAGCTAAACGATAAGATCGCCGAGGAGAGGTCAGGTTCGAGAAGGATTTGAACGGAAGTAGAAAAATTGGACACATAACGAGCACATAGCAACCAAATAATGTGATAAAAAAATTAAATTAAAATCAAGCGTAAACGATCGATAGGGGCGATAGAGCCTAAGGCGAGGACAAATCATGTGTCCAATAAAAAAGCGCACTGTTTCTATACGACAATGTTCCGGAATTCCACAATGAATTTCGCGCACCGTACGATACTCCAAGAGTACTATTGCGCTCCGAAAAAAAAAAACATTTTTTCTTCGCTTCGAAACCCAAAGTAAGTCAATCAAAGGGGGATAAACAATTGTAAAACAGATTGCGCGTAATATGTTTTGGGCAGTATATAAAAATTATTGAATCACAGTGAAATAAAAACTAACGATGCAAATACCCGATAGAATCGGCACGAATAAACATGTCCGTATAAGCGAAAAAGTTTTCGACAGCGCATACATCGTGCACTAATGTAAGAGAAATTCATTTTTATACGAAAATGGAGCATCGCTGTATCGTGATGATATCTAAACTTCTATGCTGTGACATACGTTAATGAAAAAAAAATCCCTCACACGCGAATCCTGGAATGGAAATTTTTATCACTACAGTTTTACATTCAATTTTTTTTCACCATTCGTAGTCCACAGTATCGACTTCGATTCTGCTCTGTGGTGTCGAATTTCGCATCCTTTGAACTCAACAAAAATTTCTTTCCAATCATTTTATTCCCATGAAAATTTTATTTAAAAAATCAAGTTCTCGATCTGTAGCGAGGATCCTGAGAAAAAGTTTGTAACTTCGGCCACTTTGATCTGGCGAGAAAAAACTCGAAATTGGAAATAATGGATTTTCGTTGCCCTCCAACGATGCAAAGTTCACCTTACTCTCGGACTAGAGCTTTCCTGCTGTGTAACGAGAACCAACTTCATCGCGTTCGATTCATCAAATCACTTTTCTCCACTTCAGAGTTGATCGTAATAATATATGTTACAATAATTTACCGAGAGAAATAATCGTCGATTGAGATTACGATCAATTCGATTGCTTGGCACGATTTCTAAATACATTCTTCGAAGAGGTATAATAATTTTCGAACTGCGACGCGATAAATCGAAACGATAAGCAGGTGGATCGATTTGAATCTGAGAGGAATAAAATTGACAGATGAAAGTATCGCTCGGAACGATTAAATACCGAATTTACAGAGTGTTGAGGAATTGGCCATTCCGAGGATATTGTTCGTAATTAATGGTGTTGAAATTTGCACAATTGGAATGCAAGGAACATCGTTATTTATTTTTTCATCTCTTTATTTTTATTACAATCTAAATTCTTCTTTTTCATTTTTAGGTTAATGGATCGTTAATAAGGGTCTTGAGACGTTTCAATGATAATTTCATTGCATTCCAACAATGCAAACGTCAATACCATTCTCTCGATATATATACTACGTTACTGTGACAGTAGGAGTATCTAGGAATTATTCGTATCAATTATTTATTATACTCCTCTTTAGCACCGGAATATCTCTACTCGGGCGCGTTTCGTTATGTGCGAAAAGAGATATTACGATTTTCCAAATATTCGTGACTCGTAATGTTTACATACGCACTGCCCAAAAGTTTGGATACACCAGTCGCTATTTCTTGCCGCACTAAAAGCTACATAGCTTTGTCAAAACGAAAGATAACCAAATTTACCAAACGGCGTTTTGAAGGGAACATATTCAGCTTTGTTTTGCTTTTTTGAAATATTTTTTATGATTTTTTTTCAACCCCGTACGCACTTTTGTACTTGACTGTTTTTCGGCATTTTTTCGACCATCGAGAATTGGGCGCATGACTTATGGAAAATTTTCTTGTCATGTTTATCCATGATCAACTTGAACGGGGTAGCAGGAGCTCCATTTTCTTTTTTTTTTACGTTTCGTACGATTTTTTTCGCGAACTTATTTCAATTTGGGCCAAAAAACGATAAATTTTGGAAAATGCAACGTAACTCAAGAACTATAGGGTTTAAGAGGAAATGTCAAAGATGTCGAAAGTTGCGTGAGTTTATACTCGATCGCTTGGATTTTTTTCAAAATTTTCCTCTGAGATATTTATTTTTGACTATTTTTGCTCGAAATTCTGATATGTAGGATGGCTTAACACGAAAAGTATGGCGTTTATAGCAAAATATCAGGATGGGAAACTTTTTTAATTTTCCATTATAAATTCGCTAAAATTTTATCAGAATTTTTTTCTAAAATTTCTTTGGCCGTATCTTGGAGAATCGTCCGAAGAAATGATTGGCGTATATCGGAAAAATGTAGCAGTAGCAAAATTAAAAGAGTTTCTCCTGATATTTTGTCCTAAACGCCATACTTTTCGAGTTAAGCCATCCTACTCATCAGTGTCGAGCGAAAATAGTAAAAAAAATCTCGCAGGCAAATTCTTAAAAAATTCCAGGGTATCCAGTATAAACTAACGCTACTTTTTACATCCTCGACATTTCTTCTTAAACCCTATAATTCTTGAGTTACAGTGCGTTTTCCAAAATTTGTCTTCTTCAGCCAAAAATGAAATAACCATGCGAAAAAAAATCGTACGAAACTTAAAAAAAACGAAAATGGAGCTCTCGCTACCCCGTTCAAGTTTATCATGGATAACGACGTGACAGACATTTTTTCCATAAGTCCAATTCCAATTCTCGATGGTCGAAAAAAGCCAAAAAAACAGTCACGTACAAAAGTGCGTACCGGGTCGGAAAAAAATCATAAAAAATATTTCAAAAAAGCAAAACAAAGCTGAATTTGTTCCCTTCAAAACGCCGTTCGGTAAATTTGGTTATCTTTTTTTCTGACGAAGCTATGTAACTTTTAGTGCAGCAAGAAATAGCGACTAGTTCATTTAATCTTTTCATTTAATCTTTGTTATGATATTTATATCATAACATTATTCACTATAAGTCACGAATAGCGTCGACAAACTTTTTATTATTCGCGAGTAAATATAATTCGTATATTTGTTCCGTCTTCTATTAAGTCGAGAATCATTTTTTCATTATTATTAATTTTTGGATGACATTGGAAGCTCCAAGAAAATACTATTGTTTGAACATTCAGTCGGAATAGATGACAATTTCATTATTAATTTCAACATGGTCGTTAATTCGAACGATATAATATTATTTAAGTATAATATACACATATCTGTACGTATAGGTATATACGCGCGCGTGTGTGTGTGTGTGTACATTTGAATGTATTGACGTTTTGTCAAAGATTGTCTTAACTTGTTTCTCATGTATTGGCAATCGAATTTGCTCTCGACTGCTTTAAATGGCGCACGCGAAAATTTTCCCACGTTCTACGGGGGGTGCAAAAAATTTCATGACTTGGCATGCACTTTTCCAAAGTCGATACAATCATAGTTAGTTAAGGGAGACTTTGTCCTTGAAATGCAGCGGGAGATGTTAGCGGCTCAGCATGAGCAGCTAGAAGAAGAGGAGGGATACCTCTATGGACCAGGCATTGCCGATTAGCGGTAATTATAAACACATTTGTGTAAACACATTACAAAACTTTAAACGCGTTTTTCTCGAAAACACGTTTTTAAAAATGGCTGACATTCTCCTGACCGCTGTAATTAACATATCGACCTGAAATTTGGAGAGCATACTCAGAAAATATGTCTTCACGGAATGACGGATCGTTTTCTCGATAGATACATTTTTGCATTTATTATTTATCTTTTTATGCGAAAAAAACGCGAAAATTCGATTTTTTTTTAAATTGCCGCCATTTTCCGAAATTTATACTAAACGAAAAACCCATCCGTCATTCCATGACCAAAGGGTCACAGATTGATAATATGCTTTGAATTTGTGTTTCAGATCAACAAAGAGGGGGCAGTGACGTCAGCCGTTTACCTCCCGCGATTTGAGGACCTGTTTTCGCGGAGCTGCAACGGCCGCCATTCTGGTTTTTTTTTCAAAAAAAAATTTTTTTACCGTTCTGTATATCATGGATAAAAGCAAGAAAAAACCGCACACAAAAAGCTTTACTCGTTTCCTTTAAAAAAAATAAAATGTAAACATCCGAAATATGGCACTCCAAGGACAAAGTCTCCCTTATTTTTTTTTCTTTTTCGTTCATAAAAGGGTGCATCGAAAAAGATCCACCGAGATCAAAGACTCGTGGTTTTTTCTCTCGCGTGTCCCGTTGAGTTTATTTTCTTTTTCACGAGTCTCGTTATTTCGTCGAACGTGGTACGTGCCTCGCCTATGCTCATCGTTCAAGTGACGAATTAGCGAAATAACTTGACAATGGTGCATTGGTAATCATCGGTGAAAAATGGCAAGTGAAAAACTATAATTTTTTTTAATGTCCCACTTCGACGAATAGGAGATGCGTGTGCATCATTAATGCGTTATGTTTCTTAGTTCAGCAATATTCTGGAGGATATTTTATCACTGTCTCGCCAGAAAATTATTTTGAATAATTTTTCTAGGGAATTATGCTAATGTCTGAGTCCGGAGTATATGCGCGTCTTTCAGACGAGCTTGTTAGGTTATTATTTTCTTTTTTTTTTTAATTCGACCTGCTCAGTTCGTATTTTCTTCGTTATTTGGTTGGAGGTAGTTCTCGCGCGTTACGACGGAATGTATTAATCCTTCGTTGTCCCTGTGGATCTCAACGACCCAGCGTCGCCAAGTGTTTTTTTTTTTGCGACTTTTTCTCTTTACGATTTTTTTTGCGTGTTGCCATCTGATTTTTTATGCAATAATTTTTGGCACATATGCAATATTTAAAGTATGTTCATGAATTCTTTCCTTGTCATCCGATTGATAAGCATGTTCCTCCAGGTAAGTACGACAACAAAGGGTTTAAATTTATAGTGGCTGAAGAAAGCTGCAATGCCCAACAGTGAGCAATTGGGGAGATTACGATATCTCTGGCGCCTCAATTTGACCATTGGATTATGAAATATGGCCAAAAAAATACGAAAAACAAGAATAACTTTTTTCGTTTTGAGGCTTAGTTTTGGATTTACAGCGCTTCGAAGAGAAAAAATAGTTTTTCGATTTTCGATGTAAATCGAATTTTCCGCGTGTTTTACATTGTTCCGTCGTACTTTGTTCGGTTTTGTTCTTGTTTCTTCTCGACACAGCGCATTCCGAAGAAAGATACATTAACGTAAACCAGTCAAATCGCTTAAGGCGGTCCTCTAGTTTCTCGGGTCGAAAAAATCGATTTTTTTTTCATAAATCACATCTACAACACGTGTAGAAAATGTGTGCCAAAGGATTTTTCGATATTCGAAGTGGTTCACAAGTTACGGCCCTAGAACGGAGCAGGTATACGGAGCAGGTATACTTTCAAACGCGTTTTTCTCGAAACACCATTTTTCGAAACGGCGACCACGATATTTCAGAAACTACTGCACCGATCTTGTTCAAATTTATACAGCATCTTTAATATGTTATAAGCCAGCGATTGAACTAGGATTATCATGATTGCTTCGATAGTTTTTTTTGTACGAGCGAAAAACTTAAGAAAAAATGAGTAAAAAATAGAATGTAATTTTCAAAAGTGTATAAAAAAGTCAATTTTTGTAATTTAGAATTCACTCTAGTTCAATCGCTAGTCTTAAATATGAAGATTAAAATGCCGTTTGGTTTTTTGATTTCAGATAAGCAGAACAGCCGCAATCTTGGTCACCGTCAAGCACCTCTTTTACTTGATGTCTTCCTGTCGGCCACTATAACTTTTATTCTATTATATATTTTGACTTCAAAAAATTTGTAAAGCTTATTTAAATGTTAATAAAGATTATGCAAAAACAATGAGATTGATTATTTCGATGCTTGGCCCGTAAAAAATTATTGAAAAAGCCGTAAAAAAACAGCCGAGAAACTAGAGGACCGCCTATAGATGAAGAAAATTCCCAAAAAAGTGTATTTTTTTCACGCTGAAGCCCCTACCCTCCCCTTAATAACGAATAATTCGTAAAATGTCCTGCATCTTCTAAAGGAAGTCAAAATCGCGATTTTTTTATTCTTAAAAAAGTGTTTCTTTTGGGCGAAATATGAATAATCCACGGTCAAATTAAGGCGCCAGAGATATCGTAATCGTGCCAAGAAATTTAAAGGAGCGTTCCCAACTCGAGATATTTGATAGTAAAGTTAGCAACTTTTCACATATCACCTGTAGCGAATGTATCAAATGCTGGTACTAGCCCTGTTCTTTGAATATTACGAGTAAACGCGTCGATATATTTTAATCAAAAATAATACCAACCAGTAGACGATTACCCACATGACGTTAATAGAAAACTAAATTATTGACATTTTCGTTTCCGAAATACAATCACGAAGAGGATTAAATTCGACGTGAGATTAGACGAGTGAAGCTTTACGATCGTCACTCAGGAGAATACTTCATAGTTTGCGAGTGTGTCCGCATGGACGATTCTTTCGTGCGTAGCACCGATCCAAGTATAGATTCGATCGAAAGTTCAATTCTCAACTGGCGCTCTATTTTACCACGTGTTACGAGCAAAACTTTTGCCGTCAATAAATGCCGATAAAACTACTGGCTTTGCAATTCAACTGTCAATGGAATATGAGCATACAAAAAGGAGCACGAAACAAGAATCGCATCACGTGGAATTGACAACTTCGATTTTAGACTTTTTTAGATTTTAGATGTTTAATGGGATGAGCATTGGAAATTTCGCGGTCCGATCAGGCTCGAAACGATCCAAGGCGGAAAAACCATAGTAAATGGTAAGAAGCTCGGAGTAATACTGATCTGAGGAATGATCTACTAATGTATATCTTCCTTTCCGTTTGGCACGCGTTTCGAACAAATATATAAAAAAATGTACCTCTTTCGTAGGTGCGAGGACATGCGTGGATCTTCAACCATATCGTACCGATCTAATATCTCGTATCAGACGTCGATTTGCATGGAAGTGGAAATCACCTCATGTAGGTATACAGCCCTTTGGCTCAAAATATGCCCTCAGGACCTTCATTTTTGGGTCACATGATTTTGCGATTTTCCGAAACATAATAATATTGAAATCTTTGTTAATATTTTTGTTTTTGTCAAATCACAGCAGGCTGTATTAGCTATTTAGTTAAAAAATATTAACAGAGATTTCGGTATTATTGTGAATTTCGTTTTTTCTTGTCGATCTTTGGAAATTCTTTAGAAAAATACAATTCCAAGTATGTCAAATATCAACGAGGGTCGAGCGTTTTGCTTCCGAATGTTCAAGGACTTTAGATGTAGTTTCACAACATGTATGTTTCAGCAACATTTTAGCGAAATGTTCGATTTTTTCAGACGTACAAACGGCCAATGAAGTTTTGAAGTTTCCTCAAGTTCCACCACATGGTTGTCGCAGTTTTTGCTCCAATTTGGGCAATTTGACGCAGTTTGTATTGAATCATATTCATGACTATATTTATATGTGAAATATAATTATGTTATCATGTGTATATTTATATAATTATATAGTTTATATTTAAAACGATCATTTATGTTCAACGCTCATTGACGATAAAATTTCACCTCCATATGGGAAACTTCGCGAGAACCTGTGCCAGTTTGTCCTCGCCCGAATTCTTTTTCTCCCGAACAATGCAGTCGAATTTACGGAAGCTTCGAAATTGAACTTTTATCGGACGTACTTATGTCTAAAAAAATCGATATCCTTTGAGGTTCATCGATGAAACGCTCGGCCCTCCTGAAGACACTTGGCAACTATCCAGCGTTAGTCATTTTGGGATCATCCGTCATCGATCTCTCGACGGAAGCGATGACGCAACGAAAATTCTTTCGATTTATTTCATGATAATGAAGCTTGCATCGTTGGAATGCACCGAAAATTAATTCTTTTTTATTCTTCTATTTTTCGGCCGGTTTAGCCTATGAAAATCACCCAAACGGTTTAAGGCGGCATATACATTTAGACAGGAAAAAATTAAGCAATATTGAGGAATTTTTTTAACTAAGAAATAATTATTCTACAATTATCAAACTTTAGGTATATTTTAATAGTATATTTAAATATACAAAACAATTTTTTTTAATTAATTCATCATCAACATGACGGAGCTGTGGCAGAGTGTCACAGTAAGGTCGCCGCGGGAGTTGCGAATCGGCGTGCAGTCTAGCTTCCCGTAGACTTTGATTTGCAAAAAGGTTCAAAACATTTTTTCAGTTAGAACAGGTATAGTTTCTATGAGACGGTAATTTAAATGGAGAAAATGCAAATTTAAGTAAATGGCATGTATTTACATAAAAAATCAACATTTCTGTAAAATGTGGATTAAGGGGTAAGGCCACAGTAGAATTTTCAATAAATCGATCTTGCCTTCGAGGTGCAACTTTACGGGGCTGGCATCGCAGAATAACGGTAAAAAAAATTTCAGTTGCATTTTCTAGGTTGAACGACAAAAAAGTTATATGTAAAACTTTAAACGCGTCTTTCTTGAAACAGCTTTTTTCCAATTGGCGTGACAAATAACTTCAACAATTTTCACTCGATTTGCTTCAAATTTAAAAGTTATGTTCCTAATTGCATTTTGCAGAGAAGTACGTACGGAATTTCTGATTAATCGAAAACTTTTCATTTTATAAGCAGTTTTACAAGAAATTTTTCACTGAAAATTAATTTCTTAAGTTCAAATACCTACAAATTATTCTGATGTAGATTGACGAGAATTTTTGTTTTTTGTTCTAGGTAAAAAATTGTGCATACTAAATGTCATGCCGCGGAGCGCCTAAAAAAAGATAACAAAAGAAAATATTAGTAGTCGGCCATTTTCTACATCGAAAAAAAAAGATATATTTTCTAACAGCTTGATATCCATACTAAATAAATGTGTAATTAATTTTATGAGTGAATAACTTTTTGCATACGAAAAAAAATTTGTCAAATTCGCACATGATTTTATACTCGTTACTGTGGCCTAACCCCTTAAAAAACGAGTCTTTTTTCCAATTTTTCAAAAACAATTATCGTCAAGTCGAAGGTACCAATATTATCAATACTTCTACCAACTTTCAATTCAATCGGCTTGATAGTTTTTGAGTAACCCTGCACGCCAATTTCGATTATGCAGTTTTTAGACAAACGCGTTCGAAGTTCGCGCTCGCTCCGAATCCGAGCGGTGAGGCACAGCGTTAACGGGCTGTAACGTTTCAAGCGGCTCAGTTCACGCCGTATTTCCAGTAGACGTACACATTATTGTGATTCGTGTCAGCTAGTGTCCGGACGAATAACATATATATATAATCGTCCGGATAGAATGTGTTAAATTGTCAAACAAACTATCTGGACGAATAACTAACGTTATAATATGATTTACGTTATAATATTATACGAATATGATGACGTTATAATGATTGGTCCGAATCAAATCTTTATAATTTTGTTGACGTAAGTTTGTTTGGATTTGTTTGTTGGGGTGAGTTTGTTTGGGTCTGTATGTTGGGATGTCTTTGTTTGTATAGATTTGTTTGTTTGGGCTTGTTCGTTTAGGTTCATTTGTTTGAGTATGTTTGTTTGGGTTTGATTGTTTGGGGCGTTGTACGGTGTGAATTGCGTGAACAGAGCCGCTATCCGGGCGAATAACATACGCTTATTCGTCCGATAACCGGACGGCTAGCCGCAGCGTTGAAACTTTAGGAAAATATTCTCCACACATAGTTCTATCGTTTGAAGAAGAAAAAATGGATTTTTTGATCGTTGTAAATGTATATCCGGCCTCAACGTAATTTCATTAGACATGTGCAACGTTAATTTGCAAAAAAGAGCTTTCGACAATGCCAACAATAAAAAAATGAAGAAAAAAGACCGAAAATCGCGTTGCATTCAAACGATCCAAACGTCAACGTCGTTTTATTTCCCCATCATCACGATTACATAAACTATTTCTTTGCAGACTTGGATCCTCGATCTCAAGTGATCCTAAGAAGCCCTAAGTCGACTGGGGTGGCCTAAGTCCGCGACAAAAAGTGGGCAATTCCAATGTGTCTAAAACCTCCATTTCCGTCGCTTTCGCCGCAAGCTCCGTCCTCGAAAATCCGTTTATGCGGTGTTTTGAACGTTGCTGTCTTTGGGCTTGACGTTGATGACGCATAGAAGAGTGTTTTGTGACGTTTGAGAGCTTGTACTGCTGCTAGTTGAGCTCTTCTCGTCGGAGTCCCTTTCCTAGAGCATCTCCGAGTAAACCCTCAGCTATAAAGCGGTCTCCTTGTCGCTGATTATCTTGATACCGTGTTTCGTAAGGATCATCTTGATGGTGCCGCTGTCCCTGGGCTTGTGTTCCTTAGCTGACATTTTTTTTCTCCCACCATTGTCATCCAACTCCCTCGGATCATCCATGGACGAGTGATAGCCTCGTCCAACGTCATCGGCGGATTTCCTAAGTGTCGCGCGACTCCGGGTGTTCCTCGACGGTCTTATATTGTCGGCTGATGAAACGAGGCCTTTGACGGCGCGTGATCTCATGTTGTTCTGTTTCTCGCTCGTACTTTTCACGATTTGCCGTGAATTCGGCAGATTATCGACAGACGAGTAGCGTCTCTTTGATTTTCCACGATCGATGTTGTCGCGACTAATGAGTGATCCAGCGCGGCTTATTTTTCTCGAACTTTTGCCGGACATGGCGACCTCGTCGCGTGGCACGATGTTTCTCAGTGTGTCCTCGATTTCATCGACGCAACGTGAATTCACGTCGTTTGCGCGATCGTGATTGTCATCGTTATTGACATCAAGGCCGACATTTTCGATCTCGAATTCGTCCTCGTTGCTGTTGGTGTCGTCGGTCGATGGTTGCTCGTGTGATTTGCCGCGTAACAATTGTCCCGTACTTTCGACGTGTCTCCGTGACGTAACATCGCCAAGGTCGACGTTCTCGTCATCGTCATCCTCCTCTTCCTCGTCGGCGCCGTCGCCGTTGTCGATGTCCTTGAATCTTCGGGCGTTCAAGCGCACGGCGTTTCTCTTTCGCCTCGGTAGACTGAGGGGAAGAGGCCGAGAGCCGAGCATTCGACGATCGACGAAATCGTCTTTTTCCTGACGCGAGGACGCGACGACGTCCTCGTCCATTGCCACGTCGCCGCATATCTCGCACAGCTCGCATACCGGCTCACCCGGCATCGCCGGCTTGACGAATTTCTCCTTTTCCTCCTCGTCCGGATCCTCCCGGAGGTCGCAATTGCTGCAGATGTCGCACTCGGTCGAGGCCTCCTCGAGGGGCGAACTTCCGGTTGATCTGAGCGTGTAGAAAGCATCGTTGGACGAGGGCTCGTTCGCGTAACAACATACCGAGCAAAATTCGTCGGTACGTCCGCTCTCCTGGGCCTCGTTAGCCGTTACGTACGTCGAGTTGCTCTCGGTGCTCTTCATCCTCGATGTTCCTTCGTGCGAACTCATCGGGGGATCCTCGTTCTTCGGCCCGTCCAATGGAATTTTGCTGATGCTCGCGCGTTGTGACTCGCTCGGTTTTATCGACTCGTAACTCTTGGATTTCTTCGTTATCGGCGGATGATCACGAGGGCTCGTGGTCGAGGCCGATTTCGCGTCTTGGACGTTTATCGAGTCTAGGCTGCCCTGGAAGATCACGCCGCGTTTACGGCCACGCGTTTTTGTCGGGTCGGTTTGGTCGGGCGTGAATGGTGGGGCCGTTTGGGCGTGAGGAGTCGCCGAGTCGTTCGGCGGAAGTTCGAAGCTCGCGTGCTGGGCGGTCGTCTCCGAAGTCACGGCAAGAACGTCCTCGGTGGCCGAATTGTTCGGACTCGTTGTCACCGTCGACTTTGGATGGCCGATTATCTCGTTGTTCTCGCTTTTCGACAACTCCTCGCACGGCGGATCCGATCGATCGGGCGACCGCGACGGGCCTGCCGATTTTGGCGTTTCGGATCTGCCGAATTCCGCCGTTCGGTCCTCGGCGTCGTTCAGCGTGTTGGGAGTATCCTCGAGGATAGTTAGACGCGAGCCGATCGGCGAGTTCTCTTTCGCCTGCCGATCTTCGGGACTTGCGACCGGGTCGTTTTCCATCCTCGAGATGGGGGATTTCGCCCATTTGGAGTCGGACGTCTCGATCACGTCGATCGAGAACACGACCGATAATACTTTGCTCTCGGAGTCGTCCGGTGTTGGGGTTTCCTCCGAGAACTTGGAGACCTCGAGGGCCTGCGACTCGTCGCTCGTTTCACGCGCGGCCCTCGCACTTTCCTCGTCGATTGCCACGGGATTACCGATACAATCGCTCGCGACACGACCGACCTTACCATCGATCTCCATTTCGACATTGTAACGCTCGCTAACGCAATTCAGACCTACCTCGCAAAAGATCTCCGACTCCCCGGACTCGTTGGCGATTATTTGTTTAGCCTGACCCGGATAAGCTACTCTGCTAGTCATTAACGCTCGGTTGTTCGCGTTATCCCCAACGTGCCCGTTTAATTTATCGCGTGTGCACTCGTTATCCTGCCGCTCCTCGGACGAGCTCGTGTAATTCGTTCTAGCGTTTATCGGGGAATTTTGATAATTCTTCTTGAGCACCGAGTCGGTTATGTCGATCGTAATTATCTCGACGGGACTCGGCGTCGTCATTGTTACATCGCTTGGCGATGGCGTCAAAAAATTGCTCTCATACTTTGGCTGTATGCTCAAATAATCGTTACCGTTTTTCGTAGACAGTTCCAACTTACTTTATGTTTCCGTGCGTCGGGGCGGCGTGGAAAGAAAACAAGACATCACGTATTATAGAGTGTGTGTATATATATATGTGTGTATTTATGTAAGTATATATCGGAAAAGTTCGACTGTGATCTCCATTTTTGTCGATTGATACCGTAAAACGGGGCTACTTTGACACTCGGCGTAACTTTGACAGTTTTTGGGGCTACTTTGACAGAGCGCCAAAATACGTTTTAAACGCGTGCGCAGCGAGTCCGCTTGACCTTCTGTGGCGGGTGCGGGGAATAAACTCGAACAACAATTTGTTGTTCAAGTTTATTTATAATGTTGCTAAAGTTGAGTGTAATGTTGCTCAAGTTGATGTTGATCTCAGTGACAATTATAAGACTCATTAAGGGGCCAGTCCACTTTGAAAATTTCGAACAATCGCAAGCAAGCAAGACTCGAAGAAATCGACGATGATGAGCAATCGAAAGGGATTTTGTACGGTGCAGGAATTGCCGGTTGAGTTTAGGTAAGAGTTTTTCATAGTATAAACTTCAAACGCGTTTTTCTCGAAACAACGTTTTCAAAATCTAGCTCCATCGTATCTCTAAAACTAATAAACCGATTCTCTTGAAATTTGAACCACATATTGTAAACATGATTCGCAACAAGATGACCCTCGATGGTTTTGAAATTTTGATTTTTACTCTTTTTTTTGCGAAAAACTGCGAAAAAACGCGTTTTTTAAAACTTTTTTCGTTTTCCATCTGCCATTTTTTGATTTTTTGATAAAACTTTATATCCGAGGGTCATTTTGTAGCTGGTATCATACTGAATCTAATGGACTTTGAGTTCTTTGTTTCAGCCCACCTATTTTTAAGGCGTTACGTTAAACTATAGTTTTTGTACTTTAAAATGAATAACTTTGAATTACATTTTTTTCAAATGTATTTCAAGACTTTATTGATCAAGCCCAACAACTTTAATATTCATATCTTTTATAAAATCCTCAAAATATCGAAAAAATAGCCTTTTTCGTGGCTCCAAAGTGGACTGGCCCCTTAAGTGCGTATAATAGCATCCCAGGTACTCGATATTTTTATGCAAAAAGTTTCCTTAACGGAGGGCACCACTGTAACTGCCCATTTTCGACCGTTTTCTTCGGATTTTTTTTTCAGAAAGGAATAAAATACATGGTCAAAAGAGATTTTAGGTTTTATAAGGTATATATTGAAGTGTGTAGAAAAAAAGTTTTTGTCAAAAGTATACAAAATGGCGGCGCACGAGTCACTGTAGCACTACTGTTTTTCAGCCAACCCTCTCTGCGGCACGCAGCAGAACTGTCGTAAATTTAGTCCCGGAACTAAGAGTGAGATATTTTCGTTAATTATATTATTTTTTTCGCAGTCAAGTACGGGGGGAATAAAAAATTAATCAAAAGAAAACTAGAGACCAGTTTGAAAAAACGTTCGTTTTTTTCGACGATAATTTTCATCTCAAAAGTGATATATTTTTTAGAATTTATGATTCATCGAAAAAAGCGCTCATACTTGACTGTTAAAGCAATCTAACAAGCTACAGTTAAAATTTCAAGTCGATTGGACGAAAATTGTTCGAGTTCTGCTGCCTTAACAACGATGACAATTTGGTTATAAAAAATCGTTGTTCTTCGTTTAAGGGGTTACCCCCACTTGCGATTTTGAAAAAATCGATTTTTTTTATTGCATTTTTTTGAAGTATAGGTATCTGAGAATATGTCCTGAAAATTTCAAGTCGATCCGAACAAAATTGACTGAGATATGAGCGTTGAAAGAGAAGAATCCGCGTTGAAAGAGCGTTGAAAGAGAAACTTTAAACGCGTTTTTCTCAAAATGGCATTTCTGAAGTCGGTGACCAAGATTACTCGAACACTAATGAACCGATCTTCTTGAAATTTTGCAGGCTTATTTAATACATAAAAATGTAGTCTTTAATCGTTCGATTTTTTTTTTTCGAAAAAAATGGCCGTTTTATAGCCAAAAAACGGCCTTTTTTTCGTTAAAATCGAACCATTAACTTTGACTGTCCGCCATTTTGTGAAAAATGAATATTTTTTAAAATCCTTCGATCAAAGACTAGTTTATACTTATATTTGACTAAATCCATCCGCATTTTTTTTTCAGATGATCCACTTTGCCGCAATGTTGGTCACCGCAAACCGTGTATATAAAAACATTATTTCATTGACGGCCATTTGCCACTAAACAATGTAATATTTTTCAATAAAAAAATTACTGAAAGTTCTTCAAGATGTGTTCTTTGAGATGGTATATTGATCGATTAAAAAAGTTTTGTAGTTTTCTTTTAAAAAATTCATGAAAAAGGCCTTTTTTGCGCTACAAGTGGGGGTAACGCCTTAATTCCGTGTATAATGCATAAAATATTACATTTTTTTATCAAAATGACTACAAAGTAACCCATAATCTTTGACATAATTTGCATTTCAATGCCCTGTCGAATAAGCCCCACACTCGGGGCTACTTTGACACGTAAAAAACTGTATATATCAATTTGTGGGAGGGAGATGGTGGAGCTTGACTTTCTTATACATTTGATAGCCAAAGGACGTGCTGTTCTATTGGAGCAAGAACAGTTGCCATCTAGGATGTTAAAGAAAAGTTACCTGCAAAAAACTTCCAAAACCTGTTCGAAGTAGCCCCGCTTTACGGTACACTTCGACATTGAATTATGGTGGTGAGTTTTGAGAGTAATGGATACGAATTCGAACCAAAGAAAGTATACGAAATGTGCGTGGACAAACTCGGGCAAAGGAAACAAATTGTGCACTGGAAATTGAGAAAAAAGGAATGTCGTTGATTCATAAGATGGAAAAAATATTAGTCGAAACGTACAGATAGTCATGTGGAAAAAAAAGACATTCGATATTATGGAGCGTGTATGGGAATGTTGATTGTAATTTTCGTTTCATAGCGTTTGACGATCGATTTTGATGAGGCACGAGAGACGATGTGTGTCGGCCGTCGTGGATAAAAATCCTAAGTAAAGAAAGTAAATAAAATGTGCGTCTGGAAATCCAAACGAAGCAAAGGAATTGTGTACTTAAAATTTGGAAAAAGAAAGGAATGTCATTAATTAATACGATGGAAAGAAATATTCAAACATGCGAGGCCTCACGTAATAATATAAAAATAAAGTAATAATATAAAAAATAAAAACGGTGGACAAACGCGCAGAGAAAAATTTACGAAAAAAAGGCGTGATTAATGTGCGCACTGTTATTAAGGCGAAGTGAGTAGACGATCTATCACGTGACATATGAGTGCGAGAGAGATAGCTGACATTTTCGAACAGAGATTTCTCAGAGATCAATAATAATTAGGGCAAAAGGAAATCATCGAGTTTTGCGTCAGGGAATTCTCCAGAGTCCAAAGCTTTGTTTTTCCTTAAAAAATTCACCATCTATGAGAATATTGGGTTGGAAATTTTTTAAGGTTATGTTGACCTTGTACATGCCCTTAAGGGAGGGCATCACTGTAAAATTTTCGCACAATCGTTTTTTAGAAACACTTTCAAGGAACCCAAACAAACCCTCAAAAATATGCATATTCGTTTATAACTGAAAAAAAAACAGTTTTAAGGGGTTACCCCCACTTGCGATTTTGAAAAAATCGATTTTTTTTTCATTGCATTTTTTTGAAGTATAAGTATCTGAGAATATGTCCTGAAAATTTTAAGTCGATCCGAACAAAATTGACTGAGATATGAGCGTTGAAAGAGAAGAATCCGCGTTGAAAGAGCGTTCAAAGAGAAACTTTAAACGCGTTTTTCTCAAAATGGCATTTCTGAAGTCGGTGACCGAGATTACTCGAACACTAATGAACCGATCTTCTTGAAATTTTGCAGTCTTATTTAATACATAAAAATGTAGTCTTTAATCGTTCGATTTTTTTTTTTCGAAAAAAAATGGCCGTTTTATAGCCAAAAAACGGCGTTTTTTTTCGTTAAAATCGAACCATTAACTTTGACTGTCCGCCATTTTGTGAAAAATGAATATTTTTTAAAATCCTTCGATTAAAGACTAGTTTATACATATATTTGACTCAATCCATCCGCATTTTTTTTCAGATGATCCACTTCGCCGCAATGTTGGTCACCGCAAACCGTGTATATAAAAACATTATTTCATTGACGGCCATTTGCCACTAAACAATGTAATATTTTTCAATAAAAAAATTACTGAAAGTTCTTCAAGATGGTATATTGATCGATTAAAAAAGTTTTGTAGTTTTTTTTTAATTCATGAAAAAGGCCTTTTTTGCGCTACAAGTGGGGGTAACGCCTTAAACGCGTTTTTCTCGAAACTACGTTTTTAGACACGGGCATATGCGTAGCGCCTCGAGTTTTCAATCGATTAACTTGAAATTTTGACTGTAGGTTCTTGACAACATTTTCTAGCCCAGTACGTAGGATTTTTTTTCGATGAGTTGAATTAAAAAATGTTATTATCGATATTCGACCGATTATTTTTTCATATTAACGCCATTTTTTTGAATCTATATTTTGAGAAACCCCTACGTACTGGACTAGTTTTTTATATCTACTTTCAAAATATTTTTCGTTTTTTGTTCTAGCCTGAAAATTATGACCTGTGCGAATACGCCCGTAGAGGACTATGAAAAAAAGGAGTTTCCTTTCATCGACTACTGGGCCGCCATTTTGTTGCAAAATAACTTTAAAAAACTTCTTTTACTTTAAGACTTGTACTAACATGTATAAAAAACCGAATTTAAAAATATTGTTGTTTTTCTTGTTAGATTATAAATTAAATATATTTAAAGATATAAAAAGATTATAAATTAAATATACTAAATATATGTAAATAAATAAATTGTCAAAAATGACGCTCGATTTAGCCTTAACAAAGGAATATTCCCTCTTAAGGAAAATATTTCACTCTTAGTTGCAGGATTAAACTTACGACAGTTCTACTGCGTACCGCGGAGAGGGTTGGCTGAAAACCCCCATAGCGACTCGTGCGCCGCCATTTTGTATTCTTTCGACGAATAATTTTTTTCTTTACATACTTCAATATATACCTAATAAAGCCTAAAAGTTTCTTTCACCGTGTATTTTATTCCTTTCTTTGAAAAAAATTCCAATGAGAACGGTCGTAAATGGGCATTCCAGTGGTGTCCTCCCTTAAGGGGGGATTGTCTTTTTTTTTCGAAAAATTTACCGCTTTTTGGGAATTTTTTTGTGAAGAAAGTATACAACGGAAAACTTGTGAAACTTGGCATATAGTTTTATTGATCTGTTTACTACATACAAAACATTTTTTAAACAATTTCATCAAAAAATCCGCCTCCCACCCCCCTCGACGCGCGATGGTCCTTTTTTGATGGTGTGCACGATTTCTCAAAAACTATTCAACCGATTGCCTTCAAATTTGGACAGAATGCTCAGCTGACATCCTTTTATCGTTTGACGAAGCAAAAAAGCAATACGTTTAATAGTTTTTTATTTATAACAAAAAATCGATCAATTTTTTTCGAAAAATCGATACTTCAAGTTCGAAACGTCACCAAATCGTCAATTTTTTTTCCCCTTCATCGAACGATAGCTATATGTGTCTAAAGTAAAATGCTTTTTGGGTTTTTGTTGCAGGATGAACGTGAAGGCTGTAATCGTGCACACCATCAAAAAAGGAACATCGCGCGTCGAGGGGGGTGGGAGGCGGATTTTTTGATGAAATTGTTTAAAAATTTTTTTGTATGTAGTAAACAGATCAATAAAACAATATGCCAAGTTTCACAAGTTTTCCGTTGTATACTTTCTTCACAAAAAAATTCCCAAAAAGCGGTAAATTTTGCGAAAAAAAAGACAATCCCCCCTTAAGACGACGCGAAAGACATTTTCCGTTTTTCCCTCTCGCAATCATTGTTAGTATTGCTATCTCTCCCGCGCGTGTATCTGTTTCGCATCACCTTAAGAGCAGTGTACGAAAATTGTGAAATTCATGTCGTCAGAATGACATTTCACGAAGGTGAATTATTTTCAGACCAAGTCTTTGTAAAATGGAGTGTGATCCAGATCACGAGACACCAAACAACGTGTGATTGAAATACATTTATATTTGCGGGGCAATATTTTACGAATATCAATTTGTTTGAAAAAAAAAATTCTAGCAAAGACGTCGTTCGAGACTACTAGATGCTCAAACGAACCGAAACGAACTTGAACGAACAAAATCAAACTGCAAGCACTGACAAAAAAAAAAGAATATTGCGCGATACTCGAATATCCACGCATCACTGTGGCCGATATATTTTCATTGCTTCGCTTTATTCGTGAAACTGATCCTTTTTCTCAATCAAACATTCCGAGCGACTCAAAATCGTCCCGTGACATTCTACGTTCAGCTTTCCCTCTCTGGCGCTCGTTCGCATTCATCAAACTTCAAAAATAGACTATTATCGATATTAAATCACAGAGAAAACGAGTATACTCGCAAGAATTTTCGATAAAGGAAAATAATGATTTACTCTCGCTGGAAATCGTACAACTCGGAGGTTCACATTTCAACGAGAATTCAACAAGAGATCGAGATTAATACAAAATAAGAGGAAAACAATCATGTCAGCGAGAGCTCTCGAATTTCGGTCCAGCTATGACATCACACGAGTGTTTGACACGAAGGCACAGCCCGACTAGACTAATGGAAGATTGCGTACGTAATTTAAGCTCGTTAAAAACAAAGAATTATCAGTACTTTGGCAACGGAACGCGGAATCGACGGAGCACAAACTCTATTCGTTGCATGTAATTCCGGAATCGTACAAAGACATTCACACCGATTCACCAACTTTCAACTATAAAATCTATATATATATATATATATATATATATATATATATATATATATATATATATATATATATATATATATATATATATATATATATATACATATATACATACATATATGAATATATTAGGGTGGCCGTTATTTGGGCTTTGGCGAAAAATATTCGATGCCACCCCAAAAACATAATCAAGGTGTATCAAAAAAAATCTGTGTAAAGTTTGGAGGCGCTCGGAAAATTGGAACACGCGCCACCGGGCGATTAAAATTTTTAATGTAAAATACACGTATTTATCCCGCGCATCAATGATTTTTTTCCCGAGCATAATATTAATGAGAAAAATTTCAAACTTCGTACACTTATTGTGCATAGTATGTTGTACAAAACCAAATTTTTTCTATTTTTTTTTTCATTCATAATTTTGTTAATGGCACGCTCTGTAGAGATGCCCATATTTCGTTTTTTTTAATATTTGTTTTCAAATGAATTTCAAATAAAATAAAAAATAAATTTTCAGTTCGAAAATGTAACGTCTGCAGGGAAGACGACATGGAAGAATATATTTTTTTCGTAATACATATTTACGAGCTATCGTTGTTTGCACCGTTACAAGAGCACTGTTGTGTTCGCTGTAGTGTATAATATAAAAACAAGAGCAGTGATGTGTTCGCTGTAGTGTATAGTATACACTACAGTCTACTACTTCTTCCCTGCAGACATTACATTTGCGATGTGAAATTTTATTTTTATTTTATTTGAAATTTATTTGAAAACGAATATATCTCAAAAAACGAAATATAGGCATCTCTACAGAGTTTGTCATTAATAAAGTTATGAATGAAAAAAATTGAAAAAAATTGGTTTCGTACACCATACTATGCACAATAAGTGTACCAAGTTTTGAATTTTTCTCATTAATATTATACTCGGGAAAAAAAATCATTGATTCGCGGGATAATGACATGTATTTTAGATTTAAAATTTCAATTGCTCGGTGGCGCGTGTTCCAATTTTCCGAGCGCCTCCAAACTTTACACAGATTTTTTTTTGATACACCTTGATTATGTTTTTGGGGTGGCATCGAATTTTTTTCGCCAAAGCCCAAATAACGGCCACCTTAATATACATGCATACATACATACATGCATACATACATACATACATACATAAATACATACATACATACACACACACACACACACACACACACACATATATATATATATATATATATATATATATATATATATATATATATATATATATATATATATATATATCTAAAGGGTAGGCCATCGAAACTGTTACGAGCTAAATCTCAAAACATACGCACTGCGGTAAAAAAAAAACGTTTCAAATAGAAGTTGTTTGCTTTCGCGGAGTGAAAAAGAAAAGATCCTGAGTTTGACCTCGGGGCTAATAACTTTCCAAAACATAATTTACACGTATTTTTACCTCAAATTATTAAATTTAAAAAAAAATATTTTATTGACAATTTTTGACGGTTGTCTCGAGAGGTTTAAAAAAACGCTATTCACTAATATTTTTTCCTCCAATAATATTCTGGCTGAGCTTAAGGGGGAATATCTGTGTGAAAAAGAAATCGACTTTTTTTTTACTTAAATAAATAGTTTTAGCCTCTAAGAATATGCCTACAAATTTTCAAAACAATATTCGGCTTATAAGTATTCGAAATTGGCGCCAAGCGTCGACGCTCTCAGAGCCTTCCATACGGGCCTTTCTATACTTTAAACGTGTTTTCCTCGAAACCATGTTTTTTGACCTGTTTGACAACTCTGTCAAATTTTGTCCAATCGACTTCATTCAAAAGGGATTCTCTCCAGAAAACCTATCGCTGCCGTCGCATTGTAGAAACTTTTAAAAATTGTTTACTTTTTTTTTCATTAACAATTTACTGCAACATTTTCGTGTAAAATTCGATTTTTTAAAAATGGCCGCCATTTTTTTCCTAACCAAATTTTCAAATTTCCTACGATGCTGCGATAGCCATACTATTATAATTTAATAATCTTTTTGAATTTTTGATTTCACATGCTTGCTGTGGCACTTATGCTGTCAACCGTCGGGGAGTCTTTTTTTGAGACGCCATTTTGCGACCGCTCCTCTGCTTAATAAAATGTACTAAAATAAAAAAATAAAATTTCCTTGTATGCTTCATTACTTCAATAATTAATGCACAAAATTTCGAATAATTCGATCGAGCCGTTTTTACAAAAAAAATGCCCAAAAAATACCTCATTTTTCAGCCTGTCACACTGATATTCTCCCTTAAGGGCACCTTAATGTCTCAGAGCTCAAAAAGTAAACGGTTAAAAACCGCTTCTAGTGTTTTGAAAAGGCGCCGGAGTAAGCGACGATATGCAATCGAAATGTGGCTCCTCGTTTGAACCGTCAACCTTCTCATGACCTTGAAAGTTACACCCGAAGGTAAAACTCAGAGGCCTATATTTGTTTCATCCCCTAGAACCGGCCATCTGTTATCTGGAAAGATGTTCATCCAACGCGAGGATTTTGAAACACGAGCTTTGAACGCGTCGAAAGGGCCACCCTGTATACGGACGGAACACCGATCTGTAGACAGATCCGCGTGACGTTGATCGAATTGTTAAGTAACTGGAGCGTGCGTGTTGGGGCTGCTTTTCATTATTTGCTCTTCTACTTATGTACAAAACGACGGCTGGATTGATTCAGGGAGAACTCACATCGTCGAGACGGTCTTAGCCTCGTAGATTCCGTGATTGTATATGTAGTCGATCACCGAATCCTGCACAAGATATCTCACGCTCTCGCCCCGTTTCAGAGCTCGCCTTATCTTTGTCGAGCTCACCTCGTTCGGTATCCACTCGGTGACTATGTGAATATTGTGCTGCAAGAGGGGAGAGAGAGAGAGAGAGAGAGAGGGAGAAATAATTATAACACAGGGCACATCGACCGTACAATTGATGCAAACTGGCACGCGATGCGCAACGAAAAGATACTTCTTATTTTCCAGGAGGACGCGGTGACTCGTCGATTGCTTACCATGTATTTCGAAAGGATATCCGAGTCGTAAATGAATTTGTTCGGGTTCGAGCCCTCCCTCGTGATCACCACCAGGCCGTGCTGCCCAACGATTGCGTCGATCTGAAAGTCGTACAATGCTCGATTATTTTTAGCCTGAAAATCAATTACGTTGAAGTTTGCATCGTTGCAATGCAACGATATATGTATATTTTTCTTTATTTTTAATTTATATATTTTTGTAATTACCAAATTCATTTTTTTGCAAATTCAGGTGTTGAATTTCTAATGAGAATACGTTGAAGCGTTTGCGCAATTTTCGCAGCCTTAATCGACCAAAAAGGAGTTGAGTAATTAAAGAGAATTCATTCTCGCTGCTTTCCGGCGATGCAAGTCTAACGTCATCAAAATCAAGTACTCGGGCTCGGGGACCCAAACGAACCCAAACAAGGCCAGAGCTGGGTGTTTGGAGGATGTTTAAAATTTGGAAATTTTCCCGGTGTTATTTCGGAAGATTGCGAGCCTGAGGCCCAGAGCATCGAGGATAATGATGAAGATGGTATGGAAGTTTGCATCGTTGGATCGCAACGAACATTTGACTTTATATTTTTGTTGTGGGAAGGGTAGGGGTTTCAGCGTGAAAAGAAAACACTTTTTTGCGAATTTTTTTCATCTATATGGATGGAGTAAATTTATTGAAACCTTTTGTACATTGTTAAGTGTCATTTCAAGAACATTCCGTGAAATTTGTACGCGAAAATATCCACAAACAAGCCAGCGCCGCGTTTTTCTCGAAACCACTTTTTCAAACTTGGTACACACTTTATACATATAAAATACCTCCCCCCCAACGGTTAGTTTGAGGTTTTTTTACATTGAGGGGTTTTTCCACCCCCAAAATGGCGACATTTTTCGTGAAAAATAGCACTTTTCACTTTACATGACCACCAAAAATTTAGAAATTAAAAAAAAAATTATCAAAGACCGTTGGGGGGAGGATTTGATGATGCTTTGACTAAATTTCAATGGTACTTGATTTCAGATAATTTCTAGCTGAGATGCAGCGGACACCGCAAATCGTGTTTTCCAAAGGCGTTCTTGGAAAAGCTTTGTCGCCGGCTGTGGATATTTTCGCGTACAAATTCCACGGGATATTCTTGAAATGACACTTAACAATGTACAAAATGTTTCAATAAATTTACTCTATCCATACAGATGAAAAAAATTCGCAAAAAAGTGTTTTTTTTCACGCTGAAACCCCTACCCTCCCCTTAATATACGACGTACTTTTTATATTTCGGTTGCCAATCTGCGAACAACCATCTCAACAAATGGTTGCGAGATTTTCGTAGCAAAAATCTCCGAAAAAATATGTGAGCGTGGGAAAATTAATCGTTATCACTGCGTTCCAACTATGCAAACTCCAATCTCATTGATGAAGATGAGTCAGCGAGAAATGAATATTCTTGTCAGTGGATATCAATGATGCCGAAGTTTGCATCCTTGTAAGGCAATGAAAATACGTTTTCAATGTCTGATTTCTTCATTTTCAGTGTCATCTGAAATGTTTCATCTCAACTTTAGACCGCGAATTTCTGATAACGATCCAGAAAAACATTTACGTTATTTTCGTAGCCCAAAATTGCCGAAAAAAAATGGTCCACGACATTTCCGTTCCGTGACAACGATACGAACTTTATCGTATCGAAGTTTGCCTGGTTGGGATGCAACGAACTTCATTATCTCTTCGTTTCTTCATTTTCATTACTATCTTAACCCTTTTTTCGCAGTTTGGTTTATGATATCCTAATAAGGACCTTGAAAAATGTTCCCGAGATTTTTGTAGCCTAAATGGGCCGAAAAAATTGGCTAATACGAAAATAAAATTTTCGTTGCATCCCAAAGATGGAAACTTCAATTCCATGAACTTTGATACATGTATCAATCGGGTTATTCGACTGCTCTGAACGAGTTCAGCCAAATAGAAGATCCAAACCCAAAAAGAGAATTTTCATTTCAATTGGATTATCATTTGGTGGATATCGATCTGGTTTTCCCACTGGCCCAAATGAGTTTTCCCAATGCCGAGACTCAAACCTAAAAAAGTTGACGTTATTCCAAGCGGATTGTGAGTTCGCGGAATATGAGTGACGATATTCGACTATGTGGTTGCGTTATTCGACTAATTCAAAACCAACGTCATTGAAAATGAGTCTCGCTTGCAGAATAAACATGGGAGGAAGTGCGTTCCTCACTGTGAGCTGATTCACTTTTCGTTCGTACATCGATGAATAATTCGCCGACGAGACGTCGAATACTCACATCCTCGTCCGCCCAGAGGCCCGGAGTTCCGAAGCTTTCCAGCAAATCAGCGCCGCACAACAATTTTATTTGTATGGGGTTTCGGTCTTCGCTGTTCTTCACGTTTTCCGGGATCCAGTTGGTTTCGTCCGTATTGGTGTAACGGTGCTTGACGTCGTTGGCGTCGAGAAGCACGGCGTTGAGCATATTCTGATGATGTTGCAGGCACAGTCTAGTTTTCGTCCAGCCGTTTTGCCTAGTCTCCCAAGTGCTCACTCTTATCCAGTCGCTGTTCTCGGTCGCCAACCGCAGCATCGCGCATCTGTGATCCGCACTGGCCAATTCCTTCTTGGGATAATCGTCGTGAGTCGGAGATATGACGGCTCCGACCACAACGTGTGTGCCCATTCTGTGAAGATGATCGCGCGCTATTTCTGCAAGGAACATATTTTAACGCTGACATCGGAGGGCAAAAAAACTTTGTTCCCGTCCTATCGAGATAGTCGTGCGCCAGCCGGTGGCTTCGAAGGATCAAAACGATAGACAATCGCACGTGTGTCTTCGACAGATGAAAAAAAAGAGCAGCGAATTTCTAGTGACTCATACGAAAAATTTCACTCGATTACGCGATAAGTTGCAATTTTTTTCGAAAGTGACGTGTCAAGTTTGAAGGTTATGTTGGTTTTTCGATGGGGACGACAAAAATTATTTTATGAAGTACAAGGGCTGATAAACAATCGCGATAAATGGAATTCCTCGTCGAAAACTTTCCATTCGGAGTAAAAATCAATATCGATTATCAACAACTATATGTATGATGTATGTATGGATATATATATATATATATATATTTTTCATATGTATATTATGTATATATATGGGTGCACCCATGTATTCTCGCGTATGGATACATTACGTACCGAACATTCGTAAGTGCATATTCGTCGGAGGATTATAACTCCCGCACGACATCAAAATAACACGCGAAGGTGCCATTTTACCGGATATTTCTCACGTTTCATCAACTGACAACCTTCTCACTGCATTTCACGATATTTGTCGGATTCTCTCGTTGCCTCGTCCAGGCCCGGTGCAAATTCGCCACGAACGTATAATTATTTGACGCTTGAAAATTCTGACGCAGTCGTTCGCTTTCGCGGACTGACAGGAGCTGCGGCCATCTTCCTTTATTATGGTCTGACGTGTACCTACGAAGTCAAGCGAGCGACGCGCGACGCTCTGCTTTCCCGCGAATATTCAAGAATTACTCGGACACGCACGAATTCAGGAGGGTCGAGCGTTTCATAATTTCAAAGATATCACGCGCACGTATTTCATCATTGGATAGCAGCAGAACATTTGTTTATATACTAGCGATACTGCACGTAGGTGTGCGTCTGTAGAAACGCGAGCGAGGTTATCGGCCATTCGAGCTACATAGATTGATCCAAAAGCGGGATTTTTAAGGGGAGGGCAGGGGTTTCAGCGTGAAAAGAAAACACTTTTTTGCGTTTTTTTTCATCTATATGGATAGAGTACATTTATTGAAACCTTTCGTACTTTGTTAAGTGTCATTTCAAGAACATTCCGTGAAATGTGTACGCGAAAATATTCGCAAACAAGCCGGTGACAAAGCTTTTCCAAGAACGCCTTTGGAAAAACACGATTTGCGGTGTTCACTGTATCTCAGCTAGAAATCATCTGAAATCAAGTACCATTAAAATTTGGTCAAAATATCATCAAATCCTCCCCCCAGCGGTCTTTGATCATTTTTTTTTTCATTTCTAAATTTTTGGTGCTCATGTAAAGTGAAAAGCGCTAATTTTCACAAAAAATTCCGCCATATTGGGGGGGGGGGGAACCCCCTCAATGAAAAAAAATATCGAACTAACCGTTGGGGGGAGGTATTTTATATGTAGAAAGTGTGTACCAAGTTTGAAATAGATCGGTCATGTAGTTTTCAAATGGCAGTGAACACGGACTTGGAAAAAGTGGTTTCGAGAAAACGCGGCACCGGCTTGTTTGTGGATATTTTCGCGCACAAATTTCACGGAATGTTCTTGAAATGACACTTAACAATGTGCAAAAGGCTTCAATAAATTTACTCTATCCGTATAGATGAAAAAAATTCGCAAAATAGTGTTTTTTTCACGCTGAAACCCCTACCCTCCCCTTAAGGCGGGATATATATTTAGACAGGAAAAAAAGCAATATTGAGGGATTTTTTAACTTAAAAATGATTATTCTACAATTATCAATCTTTAGGTATACTTTAATAGTATATTTAAGTACACAAAACAATTTTTTAAATTTAATTCATCATCAAAATGACGGAGCTGTGGCAGAGTGTTACAGAAAGGTCGCCCCGGGAGTTGCGAATCGGCGTGCAGTCGTAGACTTTGATTTGGAAAAAAGTTCAAACATTTTTTCAGTTAGAACATGTATAGTTTCTATGTGACGGTAATTAAAATAAATAAAATGCAAATTTAAGAAAATGGCACGCATTCACAAAAAAGAATCACCATTTCACGCAATATTTCTGTAAAATGTGGATTACAAAAGTAGTTTTTTTCCATTTTTTCAACAACAATTCTCGTCAAGTAGAAGATACCAATATTATCAATATTTCTACCAAGTTTCAACTCAATCGGCTTAATAGTTTTTGAGTAATCCTGCACGCCAATCTCGATAATGCCGTTTTGAGAAAAACTTGTGTGAAGTTCACGCCCGCTCCGAATCCGAGCGGTGAGGCATAGCGTTGATGGTCTGTAAAGTTCGGAGTTTTTTAAATTTCACTTTGTATTATCTTTAGAAAAATATTCTACGTATATAGTTCTATCGTTTAAAGAAGAAAAAAAAGAAATCGTTTTTTTTATCGTTGTAAATGTATATCCTGCCTCAAGGTATTCGTTCGCAGAGGGCCGTATTTTGTGGGGGCATAAGGGCCCTTCCAAATCATTGGTAAATTACAGTGATGCTTAATAAAAAATAAGTTATCATTAATTATTATACCCAACGATAAATTGGAATAAAACATTTCGCGAAAATTTAGACATTTTTCTGGAAAGTCGCGGCAATGAAAATTCTTTTGCTAGTTACATCTTTCCAAGTTTTATCGTTAATACATTCGGTGGCCCCCATTTTTATTGTCGTTACGGATTCTTTAGAATGTTTACACGCGTAGTGCAGTTGATGTCAGACATCTAGAATTATTTGGTGTGTAAATGATTAAATAGCAATGTGGCGAGTGTGTCATCTCCATGAAGTGCCGTATAAATGAGACAATTTTTGGAGTCGTAATTTTTCATTAAAAGTTTGGTAAATTGGCTTGAAATTTTATCAGTATACTGGCATGTATTTTTATTCAATTATAGACGAAAATCAGTTAATTGTTAAATATTCGGCTTCGTGAAAGGAATACCTTAAGCGTGTTTTCCTGTAGAAAAATGGTGTTGAAGTTTGCATCGTTGGAATGCAACGAAAATCATTTTTCTTATTTCCAAATTATTCAAGCAACATTGAGCTGCAAAAATCACGCAAATACTTTTTAGGCTTTTAATTTAGGGATATACAAACTAAATCTGCAAAATATGATTTTAGATGATAATGAAAACAATAATATTGAAAAGAATTTTCGTTGCATGCCAACGATGCAAACTTCACCATCTTATGGAAAAGGCTGTTCTCTTCGAAAGTTCCAATCGTATTTTGCAATTAGACGAATAGAGGCAGGAAAACCTTAAGGAGGTACAGTGATTGGAGCGAGTTCAAGATAAAAGCCCGATTTTTTTTGATAGCATTGTCGAGACCTTCGTCCATGCGTATGCAGAGTTTCCACGAGATTTACCGTACACTTTCCGAGTTATTAATTGTTAAAGTTGGTGACTTAGTCACACGTAGAAGACAAAATGTGCCTGTCCTCTCATATATCGATTTTTTGTGCTACTTGGAGCCAAGAAAACCGTAAAAAAAACTGATGGTTGCGTTCGTTGAATCTTTGTGATCGATAAGGCATCTTGAATTGGAGAGCTCACCGCAGAAATAAGCAATAAATTTAGAAATAAAGTCGCAAAAACCGAAGTTTTCGGAGAGCGAGACTTCTCGTGACGTAACAGCAGCCATCTTGCTCGACGTGTGGCAACGCCGGATACCCGCGCAAATTTGATTCGTCTATCGGATATTTTCAATACGAATTAAGAATATGATTGTGCGAAGCCGTACATTTTTTAATGGATTATAAAGGGCCTTTCGTCGATATTTACTTGAAGTTCTTTTACGTACAGCAAAGGCATCTCAATTTTTCTGGCGACATGTACCTATACAACACATCTATATATAAATTCAGCATGGGAGAACCGTCATATAAAATAAACGTTCCTTTTTATACCTGCAAATATTGTGAAAATTGAGAAAGGGAAAAATAACATAACAATCGATGAAATATGTTTTGACTTCGGACAGATTGGACATTGGACATTAAGGTTAACTTCAACGCGACGTTTTTTTATTTGCAATCGCAATATTATCTTTTCATTTCCTAATTCTTGTCCGTCAGAATCTACATTTGTCTCTAAACTGGACTTCAGGTACAATCCCGTGACTCTTTTGATGAACTTCCACCGTATTTTCATTCTCCATGTTAACCGGCTACGAAAAATAATAAGCCGGGCGCGTGGAACCGATGACAGCCACCGAAAATGCGATGATGCTAAACGTCAACGATATGGCGTACTACTGAAGTCGAGTAGTAGATTATCAAGGTTGTTTCCACATTATGAAAATAATAGGAAACTCGAAATTCAATACTTAAAAAATATTTCTCGAAAAATAGGCCATATACATATATCTAAAACGTGGCGGTATTGCGGCGTGCAATAGACTCTAAGTTTACTAGCATGGTCATCACCGTACCTCCTTAATGTGCTCTAGAGATAGAGAGGATCAAAATGGCATTGATAAATTGCCTCGATTAGGTATTTGAAAAAGTATCATCTGAAGAACACTGTAATTTCATAGTGTAAAAATTTTTAATTATAATCGATGTGCAGCCGATATTTTCGATCAAATCGTATATCTAGTTCATCAAATCGAAAGTATAAATCGGAAAAAAAATCCTTCGATCAAATACTATATTTATACATCCAGAAAAAGACCTAAAATTTTTAGAAACATCGACGCAGTAGTTTCTGAGATGTTTTGCTCGCCAACTTTGAAAACGTACTTTCGATAAAACAGCATTTCAAGATTCGAACAACACTTCGAGCGTTCCGACAGGCGTCAACATAACAGCCTATAAATCCGTCAACTTTGATCCCATCACATTGAAATTTTCAGGGAACATTTGAAAGATGACATACCGTCAAAATATATTGATTGTGAAAAAAGTCAAGAAAACACAGAGTCGCCAAGAGGGAAAGCAACGAGAGGACGAAGAAGGATTCGAATGAGAAACAATTGGACGCAGCAGTTTCATAATACACAAATTTTATTTTCCGCAGAATGGAGGAAATCATCTGAGAACATAAATTCGCATCACGGATAGTTTTACAAGTAATATGTACAATAATGTAACTGATAGATTTTTCGTTTGTCAGTTAATTCTTGTCTCGTTTTGTTAATGATAATCAATAATGATAATTAATGAATTAATAATAACCATAATCTTCGCAATGAATCATTAATATTTCATACAGCCACCTGCGAGTCTGTGTTCGCTGACAACAGCCAATAAACGGCGAGTCATCGACGAATCGTTTAGAACGGTAAACCTCCCATATATATGTATATATATATATGTTTCACTTTTCCCCGATTTTCTCGTGTTTTTTTTTTCATATTCTTTTCCTCATTTTACGATCTCCGTTCTCGTAATCCTGGGACATTTCGAGTCTGTCAGTGAAGGATGATCTATCAAATTTTCTCTCACAGACCGATCGATCATTCGTTTCTTTTTTTTTTTTACACTTACGTCGCCCTCTTTCTTACTTCCGGTTTAAGTTCGCGCGCGAATTTAGGCGTACTCCATATAAAAACTCATTCTCGTCATCCACACAATGTCTCTCTCGCTTTTATCTCTTTCGTCCAAATATTACACAATAACGCTATACTCATATTCGCCATTCTTTTTCCTTGCTTATTTTGCTTGTTTGTTGTTCTTGCTTCTCATCCTTAAACTGTACTTACAACGTTACCGTTACAAACGCAAAACGTGATGTATATTTTTTATTCGTTTCCCCCCCCCCCCCTTTTTTTATGATTTTTTTTTGTCGTGTTTCACTTGTTTGTTTAAATATCCACTAAGCATTCTCTACGATTGATTAAATGCTCTTAGTGTCTCGCGCGGGGCTTTCGCACCTCGTGGTTTATGTTTTTTAAATCTTTTTTTTAATCTTTTTTTTTTCCCTTTGTGGACTCCACTCCTTCTCTTATCACTGCATTTTTGCATATTCGTGTACATGCACGCACACATACATACATTTGCGTGTACGTATATGTTCATGTATATATTTATATATATATATATGCCTGTTGTCGCCTCTACCTCCATGTATCTCAACTTTATGATATCTCTTGCAGCTCGTCGTGCTCTTTTTCTCTGTCGACATTATTCACTTGTTTTTTTCATGTTTTTTTATCGTCCAGCCTCTCCCTCTCTCTCTCTCTCTCTCTCTCTCTCTCTCTCTCTCTCTCTCTCTCTCTCTCTCTTGCTACCCCTATTGTACATTTTTTTTCGATTCACACACGGACACACTCTCCGCAAATTTCTGGCCTCTTGTCCCTCTCGTCGTGTGCGATGACGCTTCCCATTTTCACGCAGCGAGAGACACGGCTGGACCGTTATCTTTTTTTTCAATCTTTTTTTCCTTGTATACGTTAACGCATACGTGACTCAACAACGACCGAGAAAAGGACCGCACTTTCGCTCAGAAGGAGTATTCGCCACGTGTCGTGATTTTATTTTTACCATGCTTCGTTCTTACTTTTCGCTATCTCACAATTATTCGTGACATGGCTAGAACGAAGCCGTTAACGCACTCTCCGTCCACTCGTATCTCTCGCCCGAAATCGTTTCCTTTTTCGATCGCAAATGTGCTCCGTTTTATTTCCGGGCTGCCTCATTTTTTGTTGTCCTCACACCGCGTCGCTCACAACGTGCTTTTGGTTTTGTTTTGTTTTTTCTCGGCTCTGAGCTGCGCGATAACGTTCGCAATGACGAACTTACGACTGTTGCGAGCGCTGCAAAAACAAACATTTTTCGGGGTTGTTGGAATTTTTTTTTTGCTTTCTCGATTTAATGTTTAATTTTTCGTTTTAATTTACGACGGAACTCGAAAGTGCGACGCAGAGCTCGGATCCGTGGTCCCTTTTGAGGTATAGTTAATGAAAGCAGGCCCCCTAATTGCCGTCGTTTTATGTTGAACCCATCGTGTGTGCGCGTGTTTGTGTGTCTGTGTGTAAATTTGAGACTCGACGATTCGCGAGAGAATATAGAGATGTGAGCTCATTTTTACGAGACGCTCTGAACTCGACGCTTCATACCTAACGTGTCTAATAATGATAAAATAATAATAATAATAATAATAATAATAATCAATGATAATAATGACGATAATTGTTATAATAATAATGATGATAATAATAATAACCTTTATTATTGCATTTACATACACATTCCGATGGTAGTCTTTTCTTCCCTCTTTCGCAAAGATACACAGAGGTAAGTGCGGTTCAAAGGAGAAACGATTTTTTTTACTTCTTTTTGCTCCTTCCTCTTTCTCCGGTGGGACTTTATTCATTCTCTCTTATTTCTTTTGTTTTTGGAGTAATTGTCGTTCTCGCATCATACTCGTCTCCCCTTCGTCAAAATCCCTCTTTGTATATATATATATATATATTTTTTTTTTTTCATCCGTTTATAGTACTCATCTAAACAATGAAAGCAGCAAAAAATGGCTCGAGGAGGGAAAAAGTCACCTCGAACGATGAGAGAGAGAGAATTACGCTCGAACCGTGACATTTATTCGCGGATCGAACGATTTCGACGCGATCAAGTTTATCATTATTATTATTCTTCTTTTCGTTATTGTTTAAATATAAATTTTTTCACACCGTCGATTCGGTGCACCGGGACATTATCGCCGAGTCTCTCGCAACTGTTTTTCTTTCGTTTTCGTTTGAATGTTCGCCGCGATAAAAAGTAGTCGGTGAAAAAACGTTTGCGAACACGCGCTCTCGTCGTTGGGTCCTCGTTTTCTCTTGATTTGTCGTATTTACGAAATAACGGGTGCGGGAGAATACGTGGAGTTTAATAGTATGAATAATAATAATCGCAGTAGCGGTATGTGTTAATAATAATAGTAATAATAATAATAATGATCGTATGAATAATAATATCGACGACAATAAACTCGCAGAGCTCCCGGTCATCACCGAAAAGACGCGTGTCCGTTTTGTAAAATTTTGCCGTTCAAAATCGCCTTCAACTATGTTTCTTCTCTTTCTTTCGTTTCAAATTTCCCGTTAATGTTTTTTTCTCGCTCGTTTTTCTGCTTTTCCCTATTCTCGTTTTCATCGTCACTCTCTATCATTTAAGTTCTTATTACAAGTACGGTAGTATTAGGTAGTTTTCCTTTTTTTGTCATTTATATACTTTTTTTTTATTTCTTTTTTTGTTTGTTTGTTTGTTTGTTCGTTTTATATTTAAGCATGTTTTTGTTTGTTTGTTTGTTCTTTAGTTCTGTTTCTGATAATCTAATAGACATCTAAAAATAACACCCATTTTTTTTTTTTTTCATTATTATTTCATATTTTGTATTTCTTAGCTTGTTTTTTTTTGTTGTTTTAATGATTTTTTTTATTAAAGGTTTTTTTGGTTGTTTTTTTGTTTGTTTTGTTTTTCGTTTGTAATTCAATCAAGTATATTTAGTGAAAGATTCCTTAAGAGTTAGACCGGAGCGTCGCGTTTGGCGCAAAATTCGCGATGACGCACGCGCGGAACCCGTCGCGTATCAGTTGTTTTTGTTTTCTCGTTGGGCTTTTGCTTTTTGTTTGTTTGTTTTGTTTCTTATTTCAGATACCCGATCAAGACAAAGTACTTAGGAGTACATTCAGGTGTGTGGAGAGAAACAAAAAAAGAGTGCGGGTTTTTGGGTTTTTTTTTTGCGCGATCACGTCCCTCACGCGAGTTCGATACGACGAGCCCGTCGTCGTTTCGTCGACTGTCGAAATTACAGTTACCATTATTCTAGCGGCTGGAGTAACACGTCCTTCCTTTCTTTCTCCTCGTCCCTCGAGTCTTGTTTTTTTTTCATCGTTCGCTCACTTCCGCGTCAATACTGTATCCATTCGTATTGTCTGCTCTGTGATCGACTGCAAGTCTCCCTGCTCCACCCCCCCCCCCCCCCCAATTTCCTATCGGATATCAATTTCAATTCGCCAATGAGACGTTCACGTATCGATCGTTCACCGAACGAGGCCTTGCTCACTGCTTACCGATCTCGATCTTTTCAACGAGAGAAAAATAAACGGATCCGTACCAAAGATTTTGGAAAGGTCGCGAATTTTTGTTTTCGTAAATATTTACAAATGGGGCTCCAGCTAGAAAAGGGGTTTGGAAATTTTTTACCGAGTCGATTCATTTCAGGGCACTTTGTTTATAATATTTAAGTCGGGGGAAGACAATTTCAACCCTTATTTCAACCCCCGAACGCTTTTTTTTACCTTTTCAAAGGTATGGAGGAAACGGGTTTGGTGACATCAAGTGGGTCAAATAGCCTGGGTTTGACCCAAACAAACCCAAACAAATTAGAATAAGCATACAGAAAACGTATTTAAAAAATCGAATATTTAAAAAAAAAATACCCCTCCCCCATCGTAAAAAAAAAACATATTTTCATATTGCAGAATAGCCCCGAACATGTGAAAAAATGTTTGGAGCCGATTAGGGCTGGATCACCACTTGTAAATATTCACTTTTTTTTGTTTCGACTTAATAAAAAGTCAATCGAATGTTCTGTCGATTTAAAAAAAAAATCGTCGACACACCACGCGTTCGTATCAGATCGGATATATCCACGTAAATTCTCTCGATGATAAACGATGACGATCGGAGGGTCGCGACGTGCGCGCTCTTTCGTTTCGATCGTCTCGATTTCTCGTCCACGTTCATTCTCTCGCACTTCAGACCCGTGTTTATAACTTTAGTATCACATTTATCTTCAAGAGAGCGCATACCGGTTGGCCGCGCACCCGCACAAAATCATCTACCCGATTCTCGCATCGATTCACTCGCTTCGCTACTCCTGGCGCTCGTTGAATTGTTCTCTTTCCTTTTTTGTCATTACATTAATCGACTCCATTTTTTTTTCTTCGAATTTTCGCGTATCAAATTTTGTCCGTGTGCGGGTGTGCCGGTATTCGTGTGTTTTGTGTGCTCGTGTACGTGTGTTTGTGTGACTGTGGAGGGAAACAGTTGTGTTGTATCGAACGGATACGATGAGTTTGATGGTCATTGGATGGTCTTCTCTCGACGTCCGAGACGTATACACGATATGTCAATAGAAATGGGACCCAATAGACTCTTGTCAACACCCCCGCACTTCTTCCTGTGTGTATATATATACAGGGTGTCCCTCTTATCTCTGCCAGCCAAACAAACTCGGTAATTATCGACGTCACAAGAAAACGTTCCAGACAAAAGATGTACGGTGTAAAGGGGGCCATCAAATGTGAGCAATTTTTTTTTTTTCGGTGGAGGCGCTGACGCACGGTAAAGGTCACCTCCGCTTTTTAAAATGGAATGGTAATTTTTTTAACCATCTTGTGGAGCATCTCAAGCCGCATAAAAAACATTAGGGGTCAAAGTCGTTCAAGGTCATTCAAGGTCATTCAAGGTCAAAATTTCAATAGGTGACCTCGAATGACCTTGCACGACTGGCCCCCTGTTTTTTATGCGGCTTTAGATGCTCCACAAGATGGTTGAACGAAAATGTACCGTGCCATTTGAAAGAGTGGACCTTCATGGTGGGTAAGCGCCTCTACCGAAAAAAAAAAAAAAATTGGTCGTATTTGATGACCCCCTTCACACCGTACAACTTTTGTCTGGAACATTTTTTTGTGACGTCGATAATTACCGAGTTATTTCGGGTGGCAGAGATAAGAGGGACATCCTGTATATATATATATATATATATATATATATATATATATATATATATATATATATATATACACACACACACGTATCTGGTCAAAGGATCCCCGGTTGAACTCGCAGCATTCCCAAGTGTCGAGCAGCGGCTTCCGGAATCAAAACGTACATATTATGGACCAATTAACACTGCACAAACGTGCCTGACTTGCTTTGTACATGTTATACTGCATAATTGTTGGTGTGCACGTCTGTGTGTGTTGGTGTGTACTCTGGACCTTAGAAGGATCCAACAAACTCCAGGAGAAAGTCGGTCAAGCTTATATGTCTGATAAACAGGTCTCCGGTCACCAAAATGAATTGATTGATAATTATCCATTGATTTTCCTGATTGTTTTTCTAATTCGTCTTCCTTGATTTTCGAGCACGACGAGCCCTGATTTTATTATTTCCGTAGCTCTCGATATTACATAGCAGTTTGTATGTAATTCCCGGAGGCATTTTCATAATACTTCGATACCGTTTCCGGTGCCCGTGGATCTTCAGATATAATAGCGTTTTAAAGTCCCGAATAGCTCGTGTGTTTGGGTCCGTTTGGGGAAGAAGTACGCTGTCGAAAGTCACGAAAATCGTTATCGATTTTATTTTTCGAAAGGAATCGAGATGGCACTTTGGTCATTGAGTACCCGATGGAGTTTTTTTTTTCCGGCATTGTTAACCGTGTAGGGATGAATTTTGATGTCAAAAATCAGAAAAAACGTTGTTGATTTTTCTTTTTTTTGTCGGAGAATGAGAAGCTCGATAATTTGGTCTTATTTCCGTTGTTGTTAATGACGTCGAGGATGAGCTTCCCTGTCAAAAGTCGAGAAAACGTATTGGGATTCTCCTTTTCCGAAAAAAAAAACGTGAGGCTTGAGAACTTTGGTCATCGTTATTCACCCAGTAGCATTTTTTACTTTTTCATTATTGATGACGTCAAGGGCCGAGCTTCGCTGTCAAGAGTTCAAAACATTTTGATTTTTTTTCCGAAAAAAATGTAGAAGCTTTAACGTTGGTCATTGTTATTTACTCGCTAGTTTTGTTTTTTTTTCGTGACAAAAGTACGTTTTTTT
>OY723394.1:19370547-19378047 GCA_963210295.1 Ophion ellenae
TCACAATAGTACCCGGTCATACGAAAGTTTTCTTATTATACTAAAAGTTTAGTTTTCATTTCTCACCACGCTATTTAGCGAAACGATCTAGTGATCTTATCGTTTTAGCTATATTCCCTGAAAATTTCATTAAAATATTCCTAAACTTGAATGAGCTACAGCCCGTGAAAAATTTGCCGGCGCTTAAGACACGGCCGACACTTGGTACGATATTCAGCACCAACCACTAATACCCAGTGTGGTCCTTTACACGGGCCAATGATTTGGCCCTGATTCTGCCAGTGCTCATTTGAAGCATGGCAAACCAACGAACACCCAACCTTGGGCCAAATATCGATTACCAACTGTCAGCCAACTATTGGGCCCCAGTGTTGGCCCCGAACATGGGCCAATCGGTTGATCATGGGTTTGCCAGTCTCGAATTGAAGCTCGACACACCATCGAAGAGCCAACGCTGGGCCAGTACTAACTAACGACCGTCGGCCAATTCTCGGGGCGAGCGCAGGCCCTGAGCCTGAGCCAATCGTTTGACCGTGGTTTTGCCAATGCTTATTTTCAGCATGGCAAACTGACGAATTGCCAATCCTGGCCCAACACTGGCTTTGAACGGTATAGTCCATACATATATACAAGAATGCTTTTTAACGTATATTATTATTATATGTTTTTTTATTATCGCTGCATGCAATTTTCTATGTCCTGTCATAATAAAAACTCATAATTACTGTTATCTGAAATTCACTTTATTAAAAATAAAATTGATTTATACGAATGTTTTGTGGTGTATTAAAAAAATGCCGAGTTATCATGATAGTATTAAGAAACGTCGAGTGTTAAAACGACGACAAAAATTAGAAGACTCTTTACAGCAGGTCAGGTTCAGAGGCAACGAAACAAAAAGACAAGTAGATAGTTAAACAAATTTGGAAACATTCCACGAACAAGTGAGTGTGCATAACAATGTTAGTGAATCTAATAATTCTTTCGATGAGCAATCATCGAGCACAGAAACTTGTGAATCTGATCGATTGTTGGCTAAGCATTGGGTTGTTTTGACCGCCCTATACTGGGCCAACACTAGCCCGAATATTGCGCCAACAATATGAAGCCGACCTTAGCCCTACTATGGGCCGGTGATCACGCCAACCGTCAGCCAATGATCGTGATCTCTTCAGCCCAATGTTGGGCCAATACCCGGCCAACTGTTAGGATTTCCGGTAAGCCTACTATTGGCCAACCGTACATACCAGCGTTGAGCCGAAGAGATCACTTCTACCGTGGCGCAACACTAAACCGGTAGTGCTGCCGTTCATCGGCCAATGGTAGAATGTGATTGGCGTGACGCTGGCTCGAGGTTGAGTCACTTCATGAATTGTTTCCAAATTTACAGGAGATACGATGAAAAACATTTGAACGTCGTTGACAATCTCACTTTTTTTAAATCGATCTTCATTTTTTAATAGTTACGTAAAAATCACGACTTTTTTCATGGATTTCGTATGCTCGAGTTTCAATTCGACGCCATGTTGTTAACAAAAATTATTTTTCAAAATCGACGATCGTCAACGACTCGTATTTATTATTAACTTGAATAACCCGTTTAGTTTTTAGGTTTTGGATGGACCGTTCAAGCTGGATAGTGTCCACCACAAAACGTCGCGCAAAAAATTTCGTCATCAGCCAGCGGCCATGGTTTTGTTGTTCTCCCGTATTTTTTAGTGATTTTTTAAACAGACTTTCTATACCTTGGTGTTTAAAAAATGCGTTTGATCAACCGTTTCCCAGAAAAAAATTCGGAATTTGGCAATTTTTTTCAGGCCTCGAGGGAGATGTAGCACTTAATCGAGAGTATCCGCGTCTAAAAAAAATCAATATCCTTCAACATGCATCGTCGAAGCGTTCGACCCTCCTTGAATTATTTTCTCCCAAATGGCGATTTTTTAATCCTCTCGTCGCAACATTTCGTTTCGAGCACATTCGTGGATTCGTGGATTCGTGGAGCGGCCAAGCGGATTTAACATTGTATGATGAGACATTCACCAATGAGCAAGGCGAAGCAACGTGCACTGTGAACGTCATTCCACCCAAATGTACTCCACTGGTTCAACCGTGTGATGTATATCGCCAAGTCAAAAATCTAATTAAAATATACGAAGTGCCGCTGAATCGCTGCAACAACGGCGATAATTAACGTCAAGTGAAGATGCAATTAAAATACATTCGATCGTGCAGCATCAATTCAGTGCTCCTGTTTCCACCTCTTCGATCCGGTACGCTTGGTTTGCATCCAAATTGACAGAGAAAAAACCTTCGTTTCAAAACTTGAATGAAGTGTCTTTTCCAATGAAGCATGTTTCGGAAAAATGTAACTGCTCAAACAATGCTTTTATAAAATGTGCCTGGTGTGGAAAATATGTATGTTTCAAATGTTTCTACGATGAATAAAAAGCAGCAAACATAATTAATTGCAAGAATTTTTATTTTCATTAAAAACTCCACCTAATTATATAAATTACTGCTTGAATATATTTGAATTCTACAATGCATAGTTAAACATTGCGAGAAATTGAAAAAATAATAATTTAAAGAACGGTAGCAGCGAGAATCGAACCCAAGCCATCGGGGTGACAGTCAATGCGCTTGACCACTGCGCTACGCCGCTGACGTGGAAATGGTTGAAAAAATATCCCTCAAGCTCTGCTCTGAACTTGGAGAGCGTTCTACTCCTTCCTATGGCCCACGCACAAGGAACATCCCTCAGGTGACACCCTTCGATTTAGTTGAAATTTGGATATGCTATAAAACACCGAAAAGTAAGCGATACGTATTTTTTTTTATTGGCGGAAAAACGCTTTTACGGGGTGAAACGAGCCCTCGAAAATAGGGGTGTTTTTCGTTTTTCGCCGATAACGTTATCGTTCTCATCTCCAATGTTTAGTGCACCAAAAAAATAAACATTGTTGCAATTTGAAATTTTTTAATATCTCGTATCGTTAAAACGTTATCGACGAAAACCGAAAAACATCCCCATTCTCGAGGGTGCGTTTCAGCCCTCAAAACCGTTTTTCCACCGATAAAAAAAATACGTACCGCTTACTTTTCGGTGCTTTATAACATATCCAAATTTTAACAAAATCGAAGGATGTCACCTGAGGGATGTTCCTTGTCAGGCGAAATATTTTAGGAACGTTAAGTGGGAGCCCACCGCCCTCTGCCCACGCAGTTAGGGTGAAATCGGTGGGTCTCGATTGGCATCCTCCCCGTGTTAGCTACTCGTGCGCAATCGCACCTTACCGGCAAGCTAGCCAGCACGAAATTTCAAATTCACGACGGCCAATTGCGGCATTAAAAAATCCATTTGAAACACACAATTCGCACGAAATCATTTCCCGAATAACCAAACGGCCGTGCGCGTGTTCCTATTCCTATTTTTTGAATGTCTGTGGCGAATTCGCGTTTCGGAATGAGAGAACGAAACGAGACCAGAGAAAAGAAGAATTTTCGATGCAACGTGTATCCGCTCGAGAGAATATCCCGCGAAGCGATGTACATACACGGGAAAATCCGTTGACCAGTGAAATCGCGCTTTTATTTGATCCCCTTCGTGTAGGGATCGTGAATTGGAAATCTCTTTCTCTCGTCCATGCACACCACATACGATGATCCGAGGTCCTGAACCAGCGGTCGCCGAGTCTTTTACAATCCTCTGATTTTTCCTCTCTCTCTCTCTCTCTCCACTGCATCCCCTCCCCGCCCTTCCGCTGCCTTGACTGGAGTATTCTACGTACATACGCTACGTAAGGAATATTGCGTGGAAATTTATGCATGTTTGTGCGAAAACAGTGAAATCGCGGAGTCGTCGTGCTGAATATGCAAGGAATGGAAGAGTGAGAGGGAGAGAGCGAGGGAGAGCTTGGAAGAAAGAGATCACTAGAGAATCCCCGACACCAGAAACGTATATATATATATATATATATATATATATATATATATATATATATATATATATATATATACATAAAACAAGAGTACGAGACGAAACAGAACGCAGGCGCACTGAGAGCACCGAGAGACAGAGAGAGAGGGGGGGGGATAGAGAGAGAGAGAGAGAGAGAGAGAGTGCAATTGCACTCGCCGCGGATCCTTCGAGAACTACTCGAGGCGCGAGATCTGCTTCTCTCTCTCATCCCAAGTGGAGAGGCTGTGTGCTCTCGTGGTGCAGCTGAGCTCTCCAAGGTCAAGGACGATTCGGGCATCGCACGAGAGAGGAATACAACCACCCACCCAACCCTCTATCCTTGTCCCTCCCTCACTTCAGCCCTCTTCTCACTCTCTCTCTCCCTCTCTCTCTCTCTCTCTCTCTCTCTCTATCTCTCTCTCTCTCTCTTTCTCTTTCTCTCTCTCTCTCTCTCTCTCTCTCTCTCTCTCTCTCTACCACTCTCCCGTTTCTTTCTCCTTGTCTCTTGCACTTACAATCCCTGTAGATGTACGCTTTTGCCTTAGTCGTCTCAACGACTCGAGAATAAGAGAGAAAGAGAGAGAGGGAGACAGAGAAAAGGGAAGAAAGAGATAGAGAGAACGCCCTTATCGCGCAAGCACCTGAGCGTTGTACGGAAGATGCGATAAAATATTATAAGTGTGCACGAGAGATCCCCCCCCAAGGCAAGTTTTGAAATAGCGCATAGGTTCGCGATAAAGCATGTACAAGGACGATGTGACGATAAACATATTGTTGGATTTTTTCCTCCAGTTATTCTATGCCGATACGTACGTTAGATTCGTTACGACAAAAAAGCGGGTATTTCTATTTGGCACTCGCGACATTCGCCAAACGTCTTGATCCAACTTATCTCTACGAAATGAACGGTAGACTTATGCATATATATACACACACACACACACACACACACACAAAAGAAAGTACTTTCTTCCAGTTTGATAGTAGAGTGCCCGCGGGGACATTCTATTTTGGTCTGCCTAGGTAAAAAGCGTTGTCCTTCGGCGCAGCGCGACCAGTCAGGGGGTGAAAGGCGGACGAGGTAATTTCGGGCTGAGTACGTGGGTGACCGAGGGATTTCATCCTCATCGTCGTCATCAGCAGTAGAAACAGCAGCACGGCAGTAGCAGAGTCGTGCGCGTCAACGAAGAAGGACGCTGCGCGCCCACACAGGAAGACCAGTAAGAGAACCGCTTAAAAATTCAATGCATTTCAAATGGGCCGAGGAATCGTCCGGAGGGTAGTCACCCTGCGGCTCAATACTCGTTCACGCGAACTCGCGATTTCGCTTCCGTCTCAACCCCCTTTCCCCCCCTCCAACCCGTACCGCCCCGATCCTCCGCGGACCCTTCTTCAGCCTTTCGAGTCGTTGGTTTTAACCTGCCCTTGTCGGGCGTTCACGAAAGAATTGTCGATTTACGAGTGCGACATTTGCCACTTCTGCCAGGCCACGTTGTCTCGATGAACGAACGAAGAGGAAGAAACTTCGTTTTTTTTTTTGCGATAGCGAAGATTCGTGTGAATTTTTTACGAAAGGAAGAACATCACGTGTAGAATTGTTAACAGGATCCCGTTCGGGTCGTTTTTAGGTTACTTGGCTGCCCTGTTAGGGCACGCATGAGGCAACCCGATAACGCCCTGCTAGAAAGTTTAACGGTATGTCCAATTTCAGGTCTTTTGCCCGATCGGTTAGGACCAATTTTCACGTAGGGGTTCAATGGAGTTCCCGACACCCTTGAGAATGGACAATTATTCATGGTTTTGAAGTTTGCATCGTTGGAACGCCACGAAAATATTTTTTTCTCACATCGCCCAATTTTGTTTTGCACATCCCATGTAGAGATTGACCGTTGGGCCTGGGACGGGCCTTCACAGTTAGCTTTTCTAGAATATTGGGCCGTGAGTATTCACCAATGACGTGCCTTTGTAGAAATGATAAGAACGGCCCGATATCGGCCAACAGAGCCAACAATTATTGGGCCAATGATTTAATTCATTGTAGCGGCAATATTGGTAATTGCACTTGGCCCTATGTGGGCCCTCTTAAAGGGCCTATGTAGAAATTGACCACTGGCTCTATGATGGGCCTTCACAGTTGGTTTATCTAGAAGTTAGTCTATCGAGAATATTGAGCCGTGAGTTTGTTTGGGTTTGTTTGGGTGCGTGATAAATATTCAACCTATATCGGGCCAAGATTGGCCCGAGATTGGTCCTTATGGACACATATTTCATGGAATAACCTTGAAATAAATTGTGATTTGCGTATATGACAGGTTTCAAAATTGGCATATTTTACTTACTTATGTTGGTTATTTACAAATGCCAATAATAGGCCAAGACTTGATTACAAAAACTGAACTACAAAATATCGACAATTAATATATGACGTGCCAGTTATTTGCCTATTCTGGCACAATATACAGATAATGAATAACCCAAGGCTTAAATAAAATAAAAGCAGGTATGGTCTGACCCACTTAGCCAATAAAGGGCTTAGATTAATTAAATGTAATTTCCAGTATTTTAGCATTGCCAGTTTTAAAATTGGCAAATTTCGATGAACTATCACGGCTGTTTATTGGTTTTAACAGATGAGCCCGGATAGGTTTTAGTAATGGGCTGATATTGTGCCAGTTCTCAATTTATAACGGAACAATAATGGGCCAATGTAATTGGCAGTACTTCAGCATCACCAGTTTAAAAATTGGCAAATATTGTTTATCTATCATGACTGTTTAATGAATTTGAAAGAAGGGCCATAATAGGTTTTAACTATGGGCCGATATTGTGTCGGTTTTCAATTTAGAACGAGACAATAATGAGCCAATGTAATAGCCAGTATTTTAGGATTGCCAGCTTTAGGATTCGCAAATTTAGTTCAACTATCACAGCTGTTTATTGGTATCGAAAGATGGGCCAGGAAAATCTTTAGTAATGGGCCGATGTTGTGCCGGTTCTCAATTTATAACGGGACAATGATGGGCCAATGTAATTGCTTGTATTTTAGCATTACCAGTTTTTAAATTGGCAAATATAGTTTAACCATCACGGCTATTTATTGGTTTTAAACGATTTGCCGATATTGTGCCGCTTTTCAATTTATGACGGAACAATATTGGGCCAATGGAATTGTCAGTATTTTAGTATCCCCAGTTTTTAAATTGGCAAATTTAGTTTAACTATCACGGCTGTTTATTAGTTTTTAACGATGGGCTAGGACAGGCTTTAGGGATGGGCTAATATTGTGCCAGTTTTCAGTTTGGAGCGGAACAGTAATGGGCCAATATTATTTCTCTTTTGTTGGCTTATACGATGGTCCCAATATTGGCCTGATCGTAACATTGGGCAACTCATGGCAACCTCTACATGGGAGGTAGGCTACTAAAGCACTAAATCGTTTTTGAGGATCCTTATATTAGAGATGAGTAACCTAAATCTGCAAAAAAATGATTTTAGATGATAATAAGAATAAAGGAATGAAAAAACAAAAAAGAATGTTCGTT
>OY723394.1:19383047-19513691 GCA_963210295.1 Ophion ellenae
ACGGTCTTCTAAACTGCATTTCCAAAACTGGCGTGACGTATAGCTGAAAAACTAATTGGCCGATTCTGATGGAATTTGGTATGAATCGTTCGAACCTTATTGTTCAAAACATGATCCCAAATGTCTTCGGAAATTAAAAAAGTTTTTTTTTTGCAAAATGTAGCCATTTTTTTCGGAAAATTCAATCTTTTTGTTTCAAATCGTACCGTTTCATCGATTTTCAAAATTTCTCCCTTTTTCTTGGTTCATATTCTGCGTATGAGTGTTAAGGGAGACTTTGGCCTTGAAATCAGCGGGAGATGTTAGCGGCTCAACATGAGCAGCCAGAAGAAGAGGAGGGATGCCTCTATGGACCAGGCATTGCCGATTAGCGGTAATTATAAACACATTTGTGTAAACACATTACAAAACTTTAAACGCGTTTTTCTCGAAAACACGTTTTTAAAAATGGCTGACATTCTCCTGACCGCTGTAATTAACATATCGACCTGAAATTTGGAGAGCATACTCGGAAAATATGTCTTCACGGAATGACGGATCGTTTTTTCGATAGATACATTTTTGCATTTATTATTTATCTTTTTATGCGAAAAAAAAACGCGACAATTCGATTTTTTTTAAATTGCCGCCATTTTCCGAAATTTGTACTAAACGAAAAACCCATCCGTCATTCCATGACCGAAGGGTCACAGATTGATAATATGCTTTGAATTTGTGTTTCAGATCAACAAAGAGGGGGCAGTGGTGTCAGCCGTTTACCTCCCGCGATTTGAGGACCTGTTTTCGCGGAGCTGCAACGGCCGCCATTTTGGTTTTTTTTTTTCAAAAAAAAAATTTTTTAACGTTCTGTATATCATGAATAAAAGCAAGAAAAAAGCCGCACTCAAAAAGCTTTACTCGTTTCCTTTTAAAAAAATAAAATGTAAACACCTGAAATATGGTACTCCAAGGACACTCCGTTAATCAAAGAAAAATCTTCGTTGGTTATTTTCGGATTTATCCCACCGACGCTACGTGTCACGCCGTCTGACAACGCGTCTGACATCCGCTGCAACCCGTTGAGATTAATTTTAAAAATACCCTGTAACAGCCAAATGTAGTAATAAAACATGCCTTTAGTCTCAAAAACGGTGAAAAAATCTTTGCTTTAAAAAAAAATCATAAAAATCGGCTATTCTTTCGGCAATCGAACGAAACAAAATCGATGTACCGACGTGAACGATGAGATTGAAGTTCGCATCGTTAGAATACAATGAAAGATTTTTTTTTTTCAATCTCTCCAATTTATTTTGGCTAATCTTCGTTACGGAAAAACTTCAATAATTTTTTAAGTCGCTTATTTAGAGATCGAGAATACATTTTCTAAAATGATACAAAATAATGCGAGAAATAAAAGTATACGGGCCGGTGTGCGAAGCGAACCGTGCCCGTTATCGTTTCGACAGTCAGAATCTCTTAATGTTCGCGCGATCCATTTATATCTTTACTCAATTTCCCACTTTTTATAATAAATATTTATTCATTTTTAATGTCGAATTTCAATTCTCTGTATGTTCTTAACATGCGTCAACCCTGTAAAATATTCCCCACTCTCAGACCTTGCAACAATCCATCTTGGACCAAATCCTCATGGCGGTATAAAGTCCTCTTGAAACCTCATGGTTCAAGGTGTAAAATCGACACTCACTGAATGCAAATTTATGCATTTCTCATCAAAATCCCGTTTTTCCATACGTATGTACAAATGTCAATTTTTTTTTCAAACTTGGACAACTTCTATTTCAGACGTAAATCTGATTATTTTCGATTTTCCTCAAAGCCAGTAACAGATTGGAGCACTGGCCTCTAAAGATCTACGACTGAGCAAGGGAAGCGACAGTTCTCCCTTTTCATTAATTTACCACGAGAGCACCGCAGATGAATCATTTTTCAGAAGAAAAACAGCGGCACACACCGCGGGACAGACAAAGATAAGAGCGAGGCAGACTGGAGGAGGAGGAGGGAGGTTAAAAAGAAATCGAGCAATAAATAAAACGATACATTTGCAGTTTCGACAAACATATTTCTTCCGCCGCATTATTTTTTTTTACCATCCTCTCACTTTTCCCATCTCTCTCTCTCTCTTCCTCTCCGTAACGGCGCAAAAGTAGATATCGTGAGCTCGGATCTTGCGAAACGCGGCGGAAATGGATTCGTGTATACGGCTGCATATGTTTGTGGATGAGAGTGCGAATAAATATGCACCGCAGCATATGCATACTTACGTGCATGCTTTTGTGTAAATACACACAAAATACCACACACGCACACACCTATATATATATATATATATATATATATATATATATATATATATATATATATATATATATATATATATATATATATATATATATATATATATATATATATATATATATATATATATATATATATATATATATATATATAGGTGTGTATGTGTGTGTGTGTGTGTGCGCGCCTATATATATATTTGTCACGGCGGAAATCGAGCTCTAGCAGTACTGCCGATCGCGTTCGATCTACCGGGGCTTAAAAACGTCAACCTGCGTACATATACAGGGTGTCCCTCTCAACTCTGCCACAAATAACTCGATAATCATCGACGTCACAAAAAAATGTTCCAAACAAAAGTTGTACAAAAGTTGGAGTGAACGGGGCCATCAAATGCAACCATTTTTTATTATTTCGGTAGAGGCGCTGACGCACAGTGAAGGTCACCTCCGCTTTTTAAAATGTAACGGTACATTTTTTTTTCAACCATCTTGTGGAGCACCTCAAGCCTCGTAAAAAACATTAGAGGGTCAAAGTCGTTCAAGGTCATTCAAGGTCATTCAAGGTCACCTATTAAAATGAAATACAAATCTAAATATCGGATGACTATTAAATATTTGGTAGTGATCCGAGATATTTAGATTTGTATCATCGATACTCACCTTGAATGACCTTGAACGACTTTGACCCCCTAATGTTTTTTATACGGCTTGAGGTGCTCCATAGGGTGGTTGAAAAAAAAACGTACCATTCCATTTAAAAAAGTGAAGGTGACCTTCACTGTGCGTCAGCGCCTCGACCGAAATAAACAAAAATTGGTCGCATTTGATGGCCCTGTTAACACCGTACGACTTTTGTCTGGAACATTTTTTTGTGTCGTCGATGATTACCGAGTTATTTCGGATTGCAGAGATAAGAGGGACACCCGGTATATATACCACACGGAACATAAATATAGGTACAATGAGGCCGCGGAGGACACACTCGCTCTCCTATACGCATCGTGTGCTTCGGCGAACGTACCCAGAGCTATCGAGAAACCACAAGGGGGTAAAGAGAGAGAGAGAGAGAGAGAGAGAGAGAGAGAGAGAGAGAGAGAGAGAGAGAGAGAGAGAGTTCGGTCCACGTGACCTTGCAACCCAATCGCACCATTACGGTTCGTCGCATAAAAGCGCGTACATACGTTATACGCCACTCGCCGAACTCTATTACACACCGCACCTCTCTCGCCCGTGAATATAAGTATACGTATGTACATGGATACATATGTATGCATGGAATGCGCACCCGCATGCAATCGTCGTATGGAGTGTCGAGAGTCTGGAGAGGCTTCGAGCCATGGCCTTCCGTTGTGTTTCATCCTTACTTTGGTCTACTTTTTTCCTTTTCCACAAACATGATGCACCACTTTGGCACGGTACACTCCAATCATCGTAATTGTCAGTCTTCGTAAATTTTCTTTTTTCGTGACGTTTTGGCCTCGAGTTCTTCAATAAAGAGTTCCAACGATATGGACATACTTGGAAGCTTCATTTGTAAGAAGATTGAACTTGATTGGAGGCGTCCAATCGGCGAAATAAAAAAACACGAAAAAAGCGCATGAAGAAATTTATTTTACTGCATTTTTCGTGAAGATTATAAATGAATATTGAAAAATTTACGTCAGCGACTTCATTTCCATCGACACGCAATTATTGATGTTGAAATATCAAATAAATCGAATGACGTTGAAGTTTGGATCGTTAAAATACAACGAAAATGAATGCTTTACGACTCAAATTCCTTTCGGCCGATTTAGCCTGTCAAAATTGCTCAAACGTTTCTGCGTATTCTTATTAGAAATTTAACACGGTGCTGAAGTTTGCATCGTTGGAATACAACGAAAATTCTTCTTGAGTTTCTTGATTTATTTATTTTTTTATAATTAACTAATATGTTATTTTGCTGCTTTTGGTTATACATTTTGAATAAGGATCCTCGAGAATGTTTCGGTAATTTTCGTAGTCCGAATGTGTGCCAAAAAAAAACCGTTATACAAGGAAAATATATTTTCGTTGCACTCCAACGATGCAAACTTCACTACCATAATTTAACACCTAAATGTGCAAAAAGAACCCTTTGGATAATGATAAAAATAAAGAAACAAAAAATGACGAAAAAAATATCGTTCCCTTTCAACGACTTCAGCATCATTGATTTGAATTCACTACGAATTTTGGAGTTTCGAACGAGCCGATAGCTTGACCACATTTTTTTTTGTACGCCCTCTTCATTGTTTGACTTGCGAAAATTTTTGCTTTACCGTACGTCGGGACCCATTGCGAGCGATAAATACGGCGCGTTTACGAGAAGCGCAGTTAGCAAAGCTACGTGACATTTCGCGCGACGTGTTTCTCTCTCGCGCGAGTGCGAACCCCGTGTTCGGTTTCCCAATCGTTCGTACACGCCCGAGAAAACGAGGTGCAGCCCGGGGAACCTCCTTTCCGCGGGGTCTTTAAGTGACGACGAACGGGAGTGCGTTTGTCAGGCTTAGCACTCGTAAAAAAAGACCAAACAAACAATACACTTTTTATTTCGATGATTATCGCTAATAATAGATCCGTTTGTTTCCTTCCTTCACGTTCTGTTTATTTTATTTCATTTTCTTTCACGACGCCAAGTGCGCCTACATTTCTGGCTCGGACGGCCGTTCTCACAGTTTACACATAAAATGAGATCACGCAGTTTCGCGCATTGACAACTTTGCACCGGACGGAAACGAATGCAAATTCGCTCGCGATTCGCGTGGCGGGTCGGCGCTACATTGCTCTCCTGTGCCGTTACACACACACACACACACACACACACACACACACACACACACACACACACACACACACACACACACACACACACACACACACACACACACACACACACACACACACACACACACACACACACACACACACACACACACACACACACACACACACACACACACACACACACACACACACACACACACACACACACACACACACACACACACACACACACACACACACACACACACACACACACACACACACACACACACACACACACACACACACACACACACACACACACACACACACACACACACACACACACACACACACACACACACACACACACACACACACACACACACACACACACACACACACACACACACACACACACACACACACACACACACACACACACACACACACACACACACACACACACACACACACACACACACACACACACACACACACACACACACACACACACACACACACACACACACACACACACACACACACACACACACACACACACACACACACACACACACACACACACACACACACACACACACACACACACACACACACACACACACACACACACACACACACACACACACACACACACACACACACACACACACACACACACACACACACACACACACACACACACACACACACACACACACACACACACACACACACACACACACACACACACACACACACACACACACACACACACACACACACACACACACACACACACACACACACACACACACACACACACACACACACACACACACACACACACACACACACACACACACACACACACACACACACACACACACACACACACACACACACACACACACACACACACACACACACACACACACACACACACACACACACACACACACACACACACACACACACACACACACACACACACACACACACACACACACACACACACACACACACACACCCTGCATCTGCATCAAAACGATCTGCATCAAAACACCCGTGTTGTTCGCATACGGCAATTAATTAAAATTCCTGCCATTATCACAATTCGTGGCGTACGTTATCTCGGCATCGAGCTGTTCTGTTCGAGAACCCCCTCCTCCCTGCCCCCTAGGAACAGTCCCTCCCGCGTTCTTCTTTCCCACAATGTCTCGTGCCCCCTTTGCATTCGTACGAACGCGTCCGGCTATTTCTGTTACTCTTGGATGTGCGATACAAAACACGTACTTGCCACACAATCGGGGGGGGCCCGACAGGACCGTGGGCTGCTTTATCGCCGCAATACAAGAATGAAAAATAGCGCCATGAAATTTGCCGATTGGCGGGTGCTCGAGAAATTCCATCTCGTTTCCGATCGAGGCCTATGTAGACACGAAGTATAATATTTCGATGTATCAGATTTTCGAAAATTGCGGCTGGTTGGTATTATATGTTTTTCAATTGTTTTTCTAGGTTCGAGAAGACGATTATTTGGCCCTCGCTGCCCCCTTTTTGGGGAAATGTATTTACGGGTTTAAAAAATGCTCGTGTTTTACGGAAGCGAGAAAATAGTGAGAATATAACGAGAGATGGATCACGCCGTATACAATGGATATTTGTTTTCTTCGTTCGCGAAGACAGCAAAATGCGAATCCGTGAGACTTGACTGGCAAGGAACATCGCTTTGGTGTCCGATTTCGATTTTGTTGAAACTCGTGTACATGGGTAGATTATAAAAAAACTATTGGACGAGGTTTTTTTTTATCGGCGAAAAAACGGTTTCAAGGGATGAAGGCACCCCTCGGAGTGAAGCGTGTCAAGGCCTCGTTTTATGGTGGTGAAGTTTGCATCGTTGGACTGCAACGAAAATATTTTTCTTCGTGATGCACAACTTTGTTGCACATCCATGTTACGAAACCACTGAAACGTTTTTGACGATCCTTATATCGGGGACGTCCAACCTAAATTTACAAAAAAAAAATTTTTGATGACAGTAAGAATGAAGAAATGGAAAAACAGAGAACAATTTTCGATGCATCCCAACGATGCAAACTTTCACGCCATCTGATTCTGCAAATTCACTTGCAAGCAATATGCTCGAATGTGTATGGAATCACGTTTTTTCCCGTTTGGCCAACGTAATTTTGCGTGATTCGAAGAAAGCACTCCGTGATATTCGTAATCGGCGGAAAATTTATCCTCGGATAGATCCTTAAAATGGTGTAAAAGTCGACATGAGAATTTTCGAGCATTTTAGCCACTTTTTTTTAATGCCGAGATTTGCAACAGCCGTAGAGTCGGTAATATTTAAGTGGCATAAATTTAACGTGAGAGAGGGCAGGAGGGGTTGAATGCAACGATTTTTTTCTTCATTCTACATTTCTCTATTTTTATTATTATTCAAAGCCGTTTTGCAAACTGATGTCGTACATCTCTAATAAAAATACGAACAAACGTTTGATCGATTTTCACAGCCTAAACCTACCAGAAGAAAATGTGTGCAATTGAAAAAAAAATTCCGTTGGTTTGGAACGATACAAACTTCAACGTCATTATATTGATAAGGATGGAAGGAAATTTATATATATATATATATATATATATATATATATATATATATATATATATATATATATATATATATATATATATATATGGTCAAGATGAGTTTACGAATGCAAAAAGTAGACGAAGTTGCGCAAAAGTGGAACGTCCGCGACTCAAACAAACTGACTTTCAAGCACGATCGTTCTTTACTTCGGATAAAAGTTTCGAAAAAAAAATCCAGACAGGTATGATTTTTTTTTAACGAAATGTACGTTGAAAAGTGCCAAAGGGAATAGTATCTACCAAAGAAAAAAATTCAGCTCGTGTAACGTAGGTGTATATATATATATATATATATATATATATATATATATATATATATATATATATATATATATATATATATATATATATATATATATATATATATATATATATATATAATCATGCGAAGAAAAAAAATTCACGCCATGTAGTGCAGATATATATATATATATATATATATATATATATATATATATATATATATATGTCTGCACTACATGGCGTGAATTTTTTTCTTCGCATGATGAGTTTGCAAATGCAAAGGGTGGAGGAAGCAAATGTGGAACGTCCGCTTAGCGACACGGCGTGCACTCTCTTTCTCTCTGTCTTTTGAAGCAGCACCGCAGAGGAATATTTTATGTCTCGTGTCGGAACGAGCGAAAGTTGGAGGGTGAAATTTCATGGGTCTCATACGAGTCGAGTCCGTACTTCTCGCCTCGGTACACTTAGCGAAAACGTACGCAGAAAAAGAGAGACGGCAAAGAATAGCGACAAAGAGAGCGAGAGAGAGGTGAGTAGATAGAGAGGGAGAGAAAGAATGGCACTAAACAGCCTTTTCCTCTATTAAATTCTCCCACATATCCTGCGACGAGGAAGCCAGAGGAACGAAGAATCGAAGTGACCCGGGGCTTGGTCCCGTGCGTCGAATTGCCTCGCATGTATGTTATTATTTGAGAATTTAACAAATTTGAATCAAGTGCGTAAAAGTGTTTTTCGATCTTTTAATGAAAATTAACCTGCCTCGTATATGTTTCATCCGATTCGAGATTTACTCGTTTTCGCGACACTTTGGTGTTTTACCGTTTTCTTTTTCTCCGTAGGAAAATTGCTCGGATACGTTTCAAAATTTGCGAATTGAACAGATTTTGAAAAAATGTTCGTTGGAGTATTTTTTTAAATTAAAAAGACTGCTTGTTTTTTATTTGAAAGAAATAAAATTTAAAATGAAATTGGAAAGAAGAATAAAATTGAAAATGAAATAAAAAGAAAGAACAATAAAATTGAAAGAAATTGAAAATGCCTAAGACGGGTGAATATTGTTTGTTAAATTAACACGAGTTCGTCAAGTCTCCGCAATTCTTCATGTCCGATTTTCTAAAAATTGACTATCGATATAAATCTTATAATTAACTGTTTACGCTCCAAACGACTTACGTCGACATTTGCGACATTTTTGTTATTGCCATATAAGAAAACATTAATTCATCGACGATTCGCTTTATTTCTCGTGTTCGTACGAGAAAACAATGCAAAAACAAAAAAGAAAACCCTCGCACTGGTAGTGTGAGAGTTTGTTGAAATAAACTTTGTTGAGATAAACTTTCATTACGACAAATAAGAAATTCCACCCGAATCGCCGAAACATTTTTGTGTGCTCGTCGAATTTGTTTACTGGGTAGAAGCGTCGATTCGAACGAATCAGATACACCAGTTATACTGACATGGTTTACTACAAAAATGCAATTCGTAATCTTCCCCTTTTTCTACGATCGCCGGATGAATACGAAATGAATTTTGAAGCGAGTAACTTACGTGCGACGTTCCCCGTAGCATTTAAATGCCTAGATCGTTTGCTCATCGCACACGAGAGATAAGATTTACTCGGTACGACCTTGAACTTGACCTCGGAACAGCTGTCCACACAGAAGCGGCTGGCACACTTGTTCAAATTATCAGGCGGCAATAGCGAAGATAGCAATAGCCGTCGGAATCCGATTGTGCACGAGAGACCGACCAACCAATTTTTTTCTCCTTCCTTCATATCTCGGATCTCTACCTAACCTAACCCACGAAAAGATCGCGTCGAACTATCTGCCTGGAAGAACAAATAAAATTCCATTTTTTTTCTGGATCGAAGTATTTAATTGAAAGTTGATTCGGTAGAGAAATTCACATCAAATTGCAAGAAACGAAAGTAGCGCGGACAAAATTTGCATACGATGTGAAAAAAAAATGGCTAGCAGCTTGCTCAATTGGAAAATAATTGAAAACGATTATCCCGTGATGAAAGATAACGAAGACAATTTCTCCCGGGACGAAAGAATGATGGTATTGAAGTTGGAATGCGACGATGTTTTTTTTTTTATTGTCAATTTTTTTTTGCCACATTTAAGCTACAAGTATAATGGAAATATTTTTCAACATATTTATTAACCCTCCGTGGTCACACTTCGGTAGAATAACATAATGGTCACACTGCGTAAATATTTTTTATATTTTATTTTTCATGTATATTATCATTGAACATTTTTTCTTATACATTTACATTTTAGATCGGTAAATAAATAGCTTGAAAAATGGTTGAAGGTTTTTTGAAGGCATAATCTGCCAAAATAAATTGAAGGAATTCAGTAATATTGATTTTCGTTGCATGCCAACGATGCAAACTTCAACCTCATCAAGTTCCAAATGGTTGCAGTCTGAAAACTATCGGTCCGATCGGGATTTAAAAAATACTAGAAAATACTCTGAACATTCTAGAACATCTTCGAAAAGTCAGTTTGTCAAAATTCAAATGATAATCTTTTTTTTCAATCGTCAATAGGTTTGTAAAAAAATACCCCTTTTCACTTTAAAAAATCATATCTTTCTGAATTTTCGACATTTCCAAGTAAAATTGGAACGGGATACTCGTCAGACATGGAAATTCTAGGGAAAAAATAGTGGCATGGTGGAACTTCAAACCTTCGCCTCCTGGAGGGCCGACCTTTAATTAAAACTAGGACCCATAGATATTTAGAACCAAGGTTAGGTCTGGGTAAAGTTTACCCACGGTGACCAAGGAGGTTTAAGGATCCATAACCTAGAAATGCAATAGAAGAGTTCAGAGTGCAATAAAAATAGAGATAAAAAAATAATAAAGGATTTTCGGTGCATTCCAACGATGCAAACTTCAACACCATAATGAATGAAAAACATTATTTTTCTTTCGTCTTTTTTCACGATTACACTTGCTATCGATTACCAAAGATTTGCAAACAAATATGATAAAATGAAGAATTGACAGCAATTGTTGACAAATGAACAAAGTTTATTACGAAATTAAAAATAACATTTCCGCTCACCAAAAATAAAAAAACAACATCTCATACCGTAAAATGGGGTTAGTTTGAACAGGTTTTACATGTTTTTTGTAGGTAACTTTTTTTTAACATCCCAAATTCCAACTTTTTTTGCTCCAATAGAACAATGCGTCCTTTGGCTATAAAATGTATAAGAAGGTCAAGGCCCTTCCACAATTTTATTTATTTCTTCTTAAGTGTCAAAGTAACCGCGAGTGTGGGGTTTCTTTGAAAAGGCATTGAAATGCAACTTATGTCAAAGATTGAGGGCTACTTTGACATAATTTTGATAACAAAAAAAACAATATTTTATGCATTATGCATGGAATTAACTGTAAAAACAACGATTTTTTACAATCAAATTGTCATCTTTATTATGGAAACATTTTACATAAAAATATCAAGTCCTCAGCGTACTATTCTAGGTAGTTAATTCGTATTATAATAGTCATTGACATCAAAATCAACTTGAGCAACATTACATTCATCTTTAGGAACATTATTATAAACTTGAACAACAAATTTAAACGCAACAAATTTGAACACAATACGCACACACTTAAACCGTATTTTGGCGCTTTGTTAAAGTAGCTTCAAAAACTGTCAAAGTTACCTTTAAGGCCTTAGGCAACAGTAACGGGTATAAAATCACGTGCAAATTTAACCATTTTTTTCGTATGAAAAAATGATTCGCTCATAAAATTAATTACCCATCTACTCAGTATGAATATCAAGCTGTTAGAAAAAAAAAATATATATATATATATATATATATATATATTCAATGACCAAAATGGCCGACTACTCGAAACTTCTCGGAACAGCTTTTTTCCAATTTACGTGACAAATAACTTCAACAATTTTCACTCGATTTACTTCAAATTTAAAAGTTATGTTCCTAATTGCATTTCGCAGAGAAGTACGTACGGAATTTCTGATTAATCGAAAGCTTTTCATTTTATGAGCAGTTTAAGGGGTTATCCCCACTTGCGATTTTGAAAAAATCGATTTTTTTTTATTGCATTTTTTTGAATTATAATTATCTGAGAATATGCCCTGAAAATTTCAAGTCGATCCGAACAAAATTGACTGAGATATGAGCGTTGAAAGAGAAGAATCCGCGTTGAAAGAGCGTTGAAAGAGAAACTTTAAACGCGTTTTTCTCAAAATGGCATTTCTGAAGGCGGTGACCAAGATTACTCGAACACTAATGAACCGATCTTCTTGAAATTTTGCAGGCTTATTTAATACATAAAAATGTAGTCTTTAATCGTTAGATTTTTTTTTTTCGAAAAAAATGGCCGTTTTATAGCCAAAAAACGGCCGTTTTTTTTTCGTTAAAATCGAACCATTAAACTTTGACGGTCCGCCATTTTGTGAAAAATGAATATTTTTTAAAATCCTTCGATTAAAGACTAGTTTATACTTATATTTGACTAAATCCATCCGCATTTTTTTTTCAGATGATCCACTTCGCCGCAATGTTGGTCACCGCAAACCGTGTATATAAAAACATTATTTCATTGACGGCCATTTGCCACTAAACAATGTAATATTTTTCAATAAAAAAATTACTGAAAGTTCTTCAAGATGTGTTCTTTAAGATGGTATATTGATCGATTAAAAAAGTTTTGTAGTTTTCTTTTAAAAAATTCATGAAAAAGGCCTTTTTTTTGCGCTACAAGTGGGGGTAACGCCTTAAGAGCAGTCATAACGAAATTTTTCACTGAAAATTCATTTCGTAAGTTCAAATACCTACAACTTTTGAATAAAACAATATTTTTTTTCAATTCCGTACGTACTTCTCTAGGCATTCTAACGTAGGTTGACGAGAATTTTTGTTTTTTTGTTCCAGGTCAAAAATTGTGGATGTTAAATGTCACGACGCGGAGCGCCTAAAAAAAAGATAAAAGAAAATATTAGTAGTCGGCCATGTTGTACATCGAAAGAAAAAAAAATTTCCAACAGCTTGATATTCATACTAAATAGATGTGTAATTAATTTTGTAAGTGAATCATTTTTTCACACGAAAAAAATTTGTTAAATTCGCATATGATTTTATACCCGTTACTGTGGCCTAACCCCTCAATGTAATTTAACCTCGTTTTACAATATGTGTCCGCACCCAATAAATAAATCCAACGAAATCCACAATTCAGACCAACAACGCAACATAATTTTCTTCCAAATAATTACGACGCTTCGCATCAACGCTTCTCCGCTTAAATAATTTCAATATTCGCCAATATTTCGCCAAGCAAGGGATTGCGAAATACTCGTATAAATGAACATTCGCAACCGGGTTTATCGCTTAATTACTCATCGACGGCATTTCTCTCGCCGGCAACTGCGCAATTGCACCCTTCCTCACTCCTCGTAACCACCATACGCACCTCTTTTTCCAGAGGTGCGATAAAAAAAAAAAAAAGTAATATATTTTTATCTTAAATAGCCTTCTATCTTTGTGGGAGAGGGCGCGATAAACGTTTTCTGCGGTTTTACCGACGAATACGTGCGCGCGTGCTCGTGTGCGGCGATACAACAGGAGCAAGAGCGAACTGCGTTCGAAGCCAGGCAACCATTTTCATGTAGACGCTTCGATAGGATGTGGCAAAGCGAGAGAGAGAGAGAGAGAGAGAGAGAGAGAGAGAGAGAGAGAGAGAGAGAGAGAGAGAGAGAGAACGAGTCGGGTAATGGTGTATCATCGCCGGAAGCTCGATCGTTTTCCACGTATATTGTATACGTAACTACGCCCGAAAGGGGAATGAGCGAATAAATAAGATAAATAAAAGAAGCAATCAGGAGGAGTGTAGAATGGTGAACGTTCCGGTTGCTCACGGCGACTTCTGCTTCTATACCCCGGCCGTGCTCATTATTTCGCATAGAAAAGGGAGGATCCCCTGTGGGAATGTGGATAAAAGAACGCGAGACACCTTGCTTCCAGCTAAATCCAACGCGAATCTGCGCGTGTTCCCCTTTGCCCCGAATAATCAAAATGATCACTCTGGTTTTGCCTCGTTATTTGTTTTATTTCTCGCGTATTATTTGATGAAACAAAAAAAGATTGCTATCGCTAATTCGCTCGAGGATTACCAAAGAAATTCCAGCTGGCAATCTCCGAATCTTCGCGAGCAACTGTATTCAATTATCTAGATCATCACTGTCTTGAATCGTCTAGATACATCACTGGAATGCGACGAATTTTTTTTTCCCCACTGCGAATTTTTTCGGCCACATTTAGGGTACACATATTATCGAAATATTTTTCAAGATGCTTATTACGGATCCATAACCTAAAAACGCAAGAGTGGAGTTTAGATTGCAATGAAAAAGAAAACATTGAAAAAGAGATGAGGATTTTCATTGCATTCCAACGATGCGAATTGGAACACCATTTTTGAAGTTTGCATCGTTGGAATGTAACGAAATTTTTTTTCCACACTGCGCTAATTTTTTGCCGCATTTAGGCTGCAAATGTGATGGAATTATTTGTCACGATTCTTATTGAAGACCCATAACTTAAAAATGAAAAAGGAAAAGTTGGGATTGTAATAAAGTTAGAGAAATGAAAAAATAAATAGGGATTTTCGTTGCATTCCAACGATAGAAACGACGACACAATTTTTTGAAGTTTGCATCGTTGAAATGCAACAATTTTTCTTCCCCATTGCGCTAATTTTTTTGCCACGATTAGGCTACAAATATCATTGAATAATTTGCCAATATCTTTATTGAGAATCCATAACCTAAAAGTGCAAAAATTTAAAAAATGGATAAGGATTTTCATTGCATTTCAACGATGTGAACTTCAACATCATCTTCCTCTTCAAAACGATGTTGTTGCAACGTGCCGAAATGTCGTACTTTTATTGACGGAACTTGTGTACGGGAGGAAGGAAAAATTCGGTACTTTTTAACGCTGAACGATGTGATTGTTTTTTTTTCATAAGCAATTAAGTTTCGTTTCGACGTTGCAATTATGCGCGTACCTGACAAGATAGGAAAGAGTCATTTAGTGCGTCATTCGCGAAACCTGCGCACTCGACCCCGCATTTTTGTTTTTCAATCATTAAGGCCCTCAATATAGCTTATTTCTTAAACTAAGAAATAATTATTCTAGAATTATCAAACTTCAGGTAAGGGAAATCTCCCAATTATTAACAGGTCCCAATTATTGAACACTATCTTGTATTTTTATTATTTCTCATTCACCTGCATGCATTTACTTATTTATAAAAATTTCATTGCATATATGGAACTTTTAGTTCTCGAAATGTTACCTTACTTGTGCAAAAAAAGCTTTAATTAATAGAGAAAGAAAATTATTAAATCAGCAACGGTGACCCGATTTGACGTCTCGTGGTAACTGCTTATCGTTTTTGCTAAGACGCGCCGCTTCATGCGTAAGGGCATAAAAAAATTCAAAAACTGTTGCATCTCAAAAAGTAAAGGCGTTTCAGGTTCCTCGGAAAATTTCTTACAAATAACAATTTTGAAAAAATTTAATTAGCTATTTGTTAAAAAATACGGTGTCCGATCATTGGGACATAGAAAATGCAGTGTGTCCCAATTATTGAACACTCGAATTCTCCAAGATGGCGTCATTAAACCCATCAAAACATCGAGACAGTTAACGTGTGACAGATCGTGTGAATTGGATTTATTCAAACAAAAACTGTAAGTTCCTGAATAAACTTAGCGTTTTTCTTTTAATAATAACGCTAAGATCGTCCAATATATTTTTTATTTGTATTTTCGTGCAATAAAGATAAAAAGAAAAGTAAAAAGAGAATATAACCTAATTGTAACCTAAAAATACGAATGTAATGTTCAATATTTTTCACTCTCCGATATTTCAGGGAGCCAAGCTGCGACAAAATCAAACAAAAACAGAACATAAAAACGAGGAAGCTGAAAATAAAAATAAAATAAAGTTCGAGTTGAAAAGCAAAAATAAACCAAATGCGAATGAACCAAAAACCCTTTAAAAGAGACTAAATATATATTTTTGTATTTTTACGTGATTATCTTTTTGATTGTCTTTTTTTTCGCAAAATTTACCGCTTTTTGGGAATTTTTTTGTGAAGAAAGTATACGACGGAAAACTTGTGAAACTTGGCATATAGTTTTATTGATCTGTTTACTACATACAAAAAAATTTTTTAAACAATTTCATCAAAAAATCCGCCTCCCACCCTCCTCGACGCGCGATGGTTCTTTTTTGATGGTGTGCACGATTTCTCAAAAACTATTCAACCGATTGCCTTCAAATTTGGACAGAATGCTCAGCTGACATCCTTTTATCGTTTGATGAAGCAAAAAAGCAATACGTTCAATAGTTTTTTATTTATAACAAAAAATCGATCAATTTTTTTCGAAAAATCGATACTTCAAGTTCAAAACGTCACCAAATCGTCAATTTTTTTTTTTCCCCTTCATCGAACGATAGCTATATGTGTCTAAAGTAAAATGCTTTTTGGGTTTTTGTTGCAGGATGAACGTGAAGGCTGTAATCGTGCACACCATCAAAAAAGGACCATCGCGCGTCGAGGGGGGTGGGAGGCGGATTTTTTTATGAAATTGTTTAAACATTTTTTTGTATGTAGTAAACAGATCAATAAAACTATATGCCAAGTTTCACAAGTTTTCCGTTGTATACTTTCTTCACAAAAAAATTCCCAAAAAGCGGTAAATTTTGCGAAAAAAAAGACAATCCCCCCTTAATAAAAGATTATTTAAGTGTTTAATTTTGCTTTTATTTCTTAACATTGTACCCAAAATAATATTTTCAGAACGGAAAGAGAATTCTCGAGAGTGTTCAGTAACTGGGACATGCCTGTTCAATATTAGGGACCTAGGCACTTCCAGTGTTCAATAATTGGGACATTTGCATGCTTCACATTGTTATTCTTTTTTGAGTAATCCCACACGCCAATTTCGATAATGCAGTTTTGAGAAAAACGCGTTTGAAGTTCAAGCCGAACTGCAATTCGAATCCGAGCGGTGAGGCACAGCGTGACGGGCTGTTTCGACTTTTTCGCATTTCGCATTGAAACTTTAGGATAATATTCGACCTATATAATTCTATCGTTTAAAGAGAAAAAAAAAGGAAATCGATTGTTTTATCGTTATAAATGTATGTCCCGCCTTAAGGAAAAATTCTCGCGAACGTGATTTTGGGCGATTTTTGCTCGTTCGGCAATTTTGCTGCATCGAAGCTTCGCACGAGCAGGGAAGGCGTGTGTATTCCGCGCTCACCGCGATCACAGCGTAAGAGAGACAGAGAGAGAGAGATAGAGAGCTCCGAGTACTTTGCCAGACGAAAATAGCCGGGGCTGTACACGCCATGGAGACGCGGAACGATCCGTGCTACGCGTTGCAAAAAGCTTCGCGCGACGATTACGTCCGCGCGCGCGCGCGCGCTCGCGCACGCATATAACATCGCGTTTCGCCCGCGAGACTCTCCTCTCGTCTGTTCACCGTGCGGCCCGCTCAGCCGCGCTCGTTGCATCGAGGTTGCAGCCGCCGTTACGTAACACGACTCGTCTCGGTTGCTCGCTCTTTCCATTCGACTTCTCGCCCTTCCATACTACGCACGCCCGAACCATACTCCTCGTTTTCAATTTCGCAAGTAAATTCAAAGATTGTGCAACTTCTCGCGCAAATGCCACTTCCGATAGAATTCGTTAAGATGTCTAGTGGGTGAAAAAAAAAATGTTGGTCGAATGCCGAGGAGCTTTATGACGTTGAAGATTGCATAGTTGGAATGCGACGATGTACAGGGTATTTGGCGCATGGATCGACACATTTTTTTTCGGCGGATAAGGGGGGTTATTTCCTACTTTTTTCACCCTTAGACCCTATGTCCTGAGTGTTACGGTAATTAAGATATGATTTTTTAAAGTTTTTTTTTTTAATTATTCGAAGCTTCCCCTTTAAATCGTCATAACTTTTGTATTTGGGTTTGTAATAGCACGAAATAACTTTTGTTGTATTCTGCAGTGTATGTTTATTATAAATAAATCATTAATCGATACAATTACCTTCAATAAAATTACTCATGAGCTTGGGAAGTCTCAAAAATGCGTAAATGTATATGAAAAAAAAAACAAAATTCTAAATTCATTATAAAAAAAACTGAAAGCTATTATGAACTTAGCTTTGTTTTAAAAAGTTCTCCAGTTTATACCCTTTCAAAGGGTATGCTACATGTCATAGAAATCATTCATTATGTGGTAAAAATAAAGAGAATAAGTTTTTTTTTATAATGAATTTAGCAGTTGCAATTTTTCATACATTTACACATTTTTAAGACTGGAAGCTCAAGAGTCTTTTTTTTAAATCAATTGTATTTAACCAATTTTCTAACCAATTGTGTAAATAATTATTCATTTATAATGAACATACATTGCAGAATACAACAAAACTTATCTCGTGCTATTACAATCACAAATAAAATCGTTATGACGATTAAGGAGAGATATACATCTAGATGGTCGAGGTCGAGGATTTAGAAGCTACGAACATTCCGTCGACCGTAGAAGACCTACACTATGGGCCTGGTATCGATGATTCCATGTAAGTTGACAAATTTCACGATTTATTCATTCCCAAAATTTCAAACGTGTTTTTCTCAAAACCACGTTTTTCAAATCGGTACCCAAAATTTCTCGAAAACCAATGAACCGATTGCCTTGAGGTTTTTTGTGGTTATTCTATACACCATTATCTAGTACTTGTCATTGGAATTTTTTTTTTCGTTACTTAGTTTTTGTTTTATAGGCAAAATAATAACTAATGTTTGGCCCAAAAATCACTATTTATGTTCAAACGTCCGCCATTTTGTCATAAATCGATATTTTCAAAATCGGCTATGACAAGTACTAGATTATAGTATCTAATTTAATCATCTTTTTGGTTTTTTTTTTCAGATGATTTTTTAAGAAACGCCAGTGCGTACAGTATACGCAAATTTTTTTTACGATGCTCCAAGGATCATACAATATCCGGGTATATTTTCAAATAAAGAAAATTAAACATATTTTTGAATGTATATACTTTTAGATAATTAAAATCCCAATCCGAAATTTCAAATAGTTTTCCTTGAAAAAATTCACAAAAATGACCTTTTTTCCAGCTCCTAGGTGTATATCTCCCCTTAAAGGTAAAATTTCGGGTAATTTAAACAAACGAAAAAAAAAATTTTCAATTGACGTGACATTTGGACATAGATCTGAGGATGAAGAAAATAGCAAATGACCCCCCCCCCCCCATGCCCAATGGTCCATGCGCCAAACATCCTATATATATATATATATATATATATATATATATATATATATATATATATATATATCTCTTTATTTTAAGGGAGACTTTGTCCTTGAAATGCAGCGAGAGATGTTAGCGGCTCAACATGAGCAGCTAGAAGAAGAGGAGGGATGCCTCTATTGACCAGGCATTGCCGATTAGCGGTAGTTATAAACACATTTGTGTAAACACATTACAAAACTTTAAACGCGTTTTTCTCGAAAACACGTTTTTAAAAATGGCTGACATTCTCCTGACCGCTGTAATTAACATATCGACCTGAAATTTGGAGAGCATACTCAGAAAATATGTCTCCACGGAATGACGGATCGTTTTTTCGATAGATACATTTTTGCATTTATTATTTATCTTTTTATGCGAAAAAAAAAACGCGAAAATTCGATTTTTTTTAAATTGCCGCCATTTTCTGAAATTTGTACTAAACGAAAAACCCATCCGTCATTCCATGACTAAAGGGTCACAGATTGATAATATGCTTTGAATTTGTGTTTCAGATCAACAAAGAGGGGGCAGTGATGTCAGCCGTTTACCTCCCGCGATTTGAGGACCTGTTTTCGCGGAGCTGCAACGGCCGCCATTTTGGTTTAAAAAAAAAAAAAAAATTTTTAACGTTCTGTATATCATGAATAAAAGCAAGAAAAAACCGCACTCAAAAAGCTTTACTCGTTTCCTTTAAAAAAAATAAAATGTAAACACCTGAAATATGGCACTCCAAGGACAAAGTCTCCCTTAATCATTATCCAAAGCCTTTTTTTGTAAATTAAGGTCGTATATTCTAATAAGGATACGTAGAAACGTTTCAGCAATTTCCACGGTCAAAATCGGCAAAAAAAATGTAAATAATTAAAAAGCATTAATGTTCGGTGCTTTCCAACGATGCAAACTTCAACGTCACGTTCAACATCAAAGTTTAACGTTTCCAACGCAAGGTATTTGGTATCAAAGTACGGAGCTATTCGAGTATAGTCTAAAGCAACTCCATCGAACGCTGACGCTTGCCCCGTTCTTTGAATCTTACGCATCGATATATTTTCATGAAAAAAAAAAAAAAAACCAGACAGCAGAAGACTGTTATGCAGAGTGGCAAAAATAGTTGTTGACCGTCTCGTTTGCAAAATACAATCATGAAAATGATTTAATTCGAAGCCACTTTATAGCCGCGCAAAGTCGTGCGGTCGTCGCTTAGGAAAAAACTTTAGACCAGCGGGTCTCAAATTTTTTTGCCGACGAAACCCTTCTGAAACACTAAATATTTTATAGAACCCTGAAATAAGCAAAACCTGCTTTTATGCTTATTTTGATGGCGCCAAAGTTTGCATCGTTGGAATGCAGCGAAAATAATTTTTTTTCACGTTCATAATTTTTTTTTGCCAGAGTTGAACTACTGAAATGACGCAAACATTTTTTAGGATTCTTAATTGGCGATCTGGAACAAATTTGCGTAATTTTATTTTGAATAATAATAAAAGTGAGACATTGGAAGGAACTTTCGTTGCGTTCCAACGATGCAAACTTCGGCCCCATTTATTTTTTAATGAAAATCTTACAAAAATAGGTACTTTACATATGAATGGATTAATTCCACTGTAAATTGATGAAATTGTCTTCATTTATTGGGAGGTATGAAGTTGTTTTTTTTGCGGAGCTTTATCAGAGGCCTTGCGAAGCCCCAGAGCTCCACGGAGCACACTTTGAGTATGGCGGCTTTGGACTATACGAGTATGACCGCACAGACGATTATCTCGTGTGTAGCAGCGATTCGAGTATAGAGTCGATCAAGAGTTCAACGCTGAACGTACAACTGTTGCTGTATTTTACGATGTGTTGTGAGAATTATTTTCCCTACACTAAGATAGTAAGGGAGCTGCGTTAATACGGGATATACATTGACAACGATCTGAAAATCGATTTCTTTTCTTTTTCTCTTTAAACGATAGAACTATATATGAAGCGTTTCACGTCACTTCAGCCAGTAAAAAAAAATCCACATATAATTTTGAAAGATCGAGTTACTTTATTGAAAAACATTTACCGAGTGTCGAAATTTAAAAAAATCTGACGTTTTTTCTCGTTGATTACCATTTTTTTTAATTTTCCATTCAAATGGCTGTATCTTTGGCAGAATTTGACGTATTTACATTCGTAAAAAACGGAAATGTGCGTCTGTTTGTAGCCTTCCAGAAAAAAATTAATTTAGATTTTATTGAGCAAGTCGAACGTCGGTTTCAGTGCAAAAGATGCAAAAATAATTTTTTTCGCAACGAAAGACACTCGTTTTTTTATTTTTTTAAATTTCCGCGAATTGTGAATATGAAAAACGGATTTTTGATATTTTTTAAATTATGGGATTCCTAAACACCGTGAAGTAACAGCTATTTTTAAAAATTAATATCCGATTGAAGAGTGTGGAGCTCTCCAAGGCTCCAATACGTATGCCATATATGTCATATGCATTTCAAAAATCTGGTAAACATACAGCGAGGGCTCCACACTCTTCAATCGAATATTAATTAAAAAAAAAAATACAAAAAATAAAAATAGCTGTTACTTCACGATGTTTAGGAATCCCATAATATAAAAAATACCAAAAATCCGTTTTTCGTATACACAATTCGGGGAAATTCTCAAAAGGAAAATAACGAGTGTCTTTCCTTGAGAAAAAAAATATTTTTGCATATTTTGCCCTGAAACGGATGTTCGACTTGCTCAATAAAATCTAAATTAATTTTTTTCTGGAAGGCTAGAAAAAGACGCACATTTTCGTTTTCTACAAATGTAAATACGTCAAATCCTGTCAAAGATACAGCCATTTGAATAGAAAAATATTTAAAAATTGTAATCAACGAGAAAAAACGTAAGAAATTAAAAAAAAATGTCGACACTCGGTGAATATTTTTCAATAAAGTAACTCGACTTTTCAAAATTATTTGCGGATTTTTTTTTACTCGTCGAAGTGACGTGGAATGCCTCATATGTAGAATATTTTCCCAAAGTTTCAAAGCGAAATTCGAAAAACGTCAATAATTATTTCTTAGTTTAAAAAATCCCTCAATATTGCTTATTTTTTTCCTGTCTAAATGTATATCCCCCGCCTTACTTGTTACCTACACGGCGTTTCCCGAATGCAGGGGCTCTTCTGAAACGGTAATTGACGAAGAAAATTAACTTGCAATCCATTATTGGGCCAATCTTGACCTTTGTCTGGCGACGCATTTTTATTTTATCCAAAATGTTTTTTTTTTCACTCTCTAGTAGAAATCTCAAAAAAACATTTGAGTGATTTTGGTGGGCTGAATCCGTCGGTAAAAGAAATTCGATAACTGAAAAGTATTCATTTCCATTGCATCGTCGAAATGCAACGAAAAAATTATTTTTTCTATTTTTACTTCGTCATTTCCATTACCATATTAAATCTTTTTTCGCAGATTTCTGTTGCAGGCTACTGAGAAAGCAATTCAGAAAACGTTTAACTGGCGTCGCTCAGATTTTCCCAAAGAAGTTTTCGCGATTAATTTTTTAAAAAAACATATTTTCATCGCATTTTAACGACACAAACATCAAGCTCATATGAAAAAAAAACCTTTCAAAAACTCACCTGTTTTTCTCCAACTCGTTATGAGTCGTCCTGAAACAGAAAGAGCGAGTTATTTTAGCGGCTATTTGGCTGGGCCTTGGTCTGAAAACGAACAACAAAAAAAACTGGACAAAAATGTTCATTCAAGCTCCCACATTTTCTACGAAAGCTGGTTAAATTTCGATTTTTTGCTTCGCAACGAATTTTCTGTTCGTCAATTTGCACATTGCGAAAATGGCATCTCCAATATACAGGTATCCATTTTTTAATTGATAAAAGAAAATTCATTTCGAACGAAGCGCGCATTTTTATTGAAAAAGCAATATAAAAAAAACGTTACAGCCCGCGATTCGAGTGAATTCAATGTAAACCAAAATTACTTTTTCCCCGTTTCGTGTCGTGCATTTTCTTGGTACAAGCAAACAATGACAAGTCGAGGGGGGGGGTATAGTGCCGCATTGGCACAAATTTTCTGGACATTTCGAAAGGAGGCAAACGTGGCGTTTGGCGAAGGTAACGGATCGCATGCACTATAGCGCGCATTGCTCAAGAGGGTATTCGCATCGATTCTTATTGGATACGCGACATACATCGTGTAATCTACGAAATGTGGCTCTACACGGTATACCATTATGTTCGGTACAGTATAAATAAGGCGTGCATTATTCGGCGAGTACGTGACCATCGATGTGACACACAGGCTCGCTCTGCGATATAATCGCGCGTTTTATCTTTGTTTTTTGCTTCCCAATTTTATTTTCTCCCTTCCATTCTGACGAGAGGCCACGACTGACACGCGCTCTTTTTCGTGGCGTTCTTTCTTTCGTCAAATCACGTTTTGATACTGACAGGAAAAAAAAAGAGAAAAAAAAAATAAGTTCCGCGGTAGAACTCCGTGGAAGAGAATGTCGAAAGATTTAAAAATAAAAAAACGTCAAAAAAAAGAAGCGAAAATGACGCTCGTGATTAAAATAGCTCATACACTGACAAACATCTTTATAAATCTCGTAAAAAAAACGAAAAAGACGAAACCCCGCGTCGTAAAAGCCAAAATATAAAAAAGCAAACATACATTTTTTTCTTTAAAAAATATCGCCGAAAAAAAACGTCGGCATAAAGCAGAACTAAATAGAAAATAAAAAAATTGTGATTTTTTTTTTTTGGAATCTCCTGAAAAAAATTAATAAAAAAACGTCACAAGCGTGAGCAAAGAAACGAAAAAGAAACGTCGTAAACGAGTTGATGGAAAAAATAAAATGTCGAAAAAAACGACCAGAGGTGACGGACTAAAAATACTATAAAATGCATCGATTATTAATTAACGTTGTTATGGACGAACCTGCTGCCCTGAGATTTTTTCGTCTTTGGCCTTTTGGTGACCGCCCGCAGGTCGTCAGGTATCGGCATTGTCGAAGCGTAGCCATGTTCAGCTTCTGAAACAAATTACGAAGAATCATACATTGCCGATCTCGAAAATAGCCATTGCGCGTGTTCATTGAAACATCAACATAATTTAAAATACGCAACGAAACGAAAAAGCTTCCGCTGCGAAGCAACGGAGAAAAAAAAACAAGACGCTTCGGAACAATTTTTCATTCCATCTGTGCCTGATGAACGGGGGTCTACAGAGACAGCGGCACGTGCCGTCGAGATAATCCAATGGAATCCTTCCCTGGGACGTGACAGCCTGGAATGCAATAAAAAAATTCTCCCTGTATTTCGCGCTCGTTTCGATCGAGGCTCGCGGGCACAGTTTCGAGAAATCATTTGAAATGGGCCTTGTACATCGGAGGCTGATCAGCGCGATCATTCTGGAAACTTTCCACTGCATCCAAACGCAATTCTTTTCCTTCGAGACTTAAGGGGCCAGTCCACTTTGAAAATTTCAAAAAATCGATTTTTTTTTACTGTTTTCATACGTTCAGAAATATTACTTTTCCGTCGAGACTTAAGGGGCCAGTCCACCTTGAAAATTTCAAAAAATCGATTTTTTTTACTGCTTTCATACGTTCAGAAATATTGTGTTAAAATTAGCAGGACTTGCCGATTGAGTTTAGGTAAGAGTTTTTCATAGTGTAAACTTCAAACGCGTTTTTTTCGAAACAACGTTTTCAAAATTCAGCTCCATCGTATCTCTAAAAGTAATACCCTGATTCTCTGGAAATTTAAACCACATATTGTAAATTTATTGATTTTTATTCTTTTTTTTGCGAAAAACTGCGAAAAAACGCGTTTTTTGATACTTTTTTCATTTTTCATCTGCCATTTTTTTATTTTTTTATAAAACTTTATATCCAAGGGTCATTTTGTAGCTTGTGTCATACTGAATCTAATGGACTTTGATTTTTTTGTTTCACACAAGCCGTTGCCGAGTTGTAATGGAGCTAGCCATCCCACCTATTTTTGAGGCGTTACGTTAAACTATAGTTTTTGTACTTAAAAATGAATAAAAATGAATTAAAATTTTTTAAATGTATTTTAAGACTTTATTTATCAAGCCCAACAACTTTTATAATCATATCTTTCACAAAATGTTTTAGAAAAAATCGCGAAAATAGCCTTTTTCGTGGCTCCAAAGTGGACCGGCCCCTTAAGGCGAGATGTTCATTTAGACGGGAAAAAATTAAGCAATTTTGAGGGGTTTGTTAAGGGAGTCCTATCGCCATGCTTCAATCCATAGGAAATTCATAATTTTTTTGTTCAGCTTCACCAAATATATTAATAATCGTCTCTGAAAAATTTCAGGGTCGTTTATCGACCTAATTACAGCGAAAAGATATCTTAAAATTGCGTATTTTTGTGAAGGAATTCCGAGACGACATGCAAATACCCAATTTGCGATCTCTACTCCGTTACATTACTTTTATAATTTTTAAATTGCTGTTAGTATTGTATTACCATTATTTTCGTAAAATGTATATAGTGTAAGAATCACGATATCCAAGAAGATTCCTCCTCTTCTGAAAGTTCAAAATACTTCCAAAAATTTTAGGCCTCAGTCCATTTTTATGTTGTTGGAAATTCCAAATCATCATCTCGTTCCACTTAAAATGGATGTGAATCGATATGTACATACAACTGTAAACAATTGAGCAGTTATAGATTAAAACGTTTAATTTTCGATTCGAATTTGATTTTCTTTTAATCGATATTAATTTACAGCTAAATATTAATTATTGATATTGGACTATAATATAATATTGACTAATCGGAAATTGAATATGAATCGAAAAGTAAACAATCGACGATCTATAGCGCGGAACGTTTAATTTTCGATTGATATGCAACTTCGAATTAGTCAATATTATACTACAGACGAATATTAATCATTAACGTGTAATTTTATTTTATAATTTCCTTTCTTTCTATTTTATAATTATATGTTATCATTAAAAAATTCTAGATATAATTTTTCGAGGGCAATGCTCGATGAATATTCACATTTAAATTCAATAATATTACCTTATGTTCGCATATTCACAACATTTTATTTCGATTCTATGTATATACAGGGTGTCTGTATATATATAATATATACAGGCATGCCGGAATATCAGTTAAGTAAAAGTCCCACGGTTTTCGGGATTTTGGGCTTTGTGTTATATTTTTTTAATTTCGCAAAGCTTCCTTAACATTTGAGGTTAAAAAAAAAGATCTTTCTAAATAAAACATATAACCAAGAGCATTTTTTTTAAACCAGATCGAAAAAAGTTACAACTTGTAGAAATGGCATGCGAAAAACCAAAATCAGATGATATTTATCTCGAAAACCGTGGGACTTTTACTAAACCGAAATTCCAGCATATAGTAGAACATGATTTGACCTATCGACAGTTGCAGGATTATCCATTCATAACAGAACACTTTGTATATGCATGCGCGTGTATGTACGTATGTATATTTTTACAAGCCACCGGAAATCGGACTGCTATACTTATCGATAAACAAAGACTCGGCAACATGGCGCCCGCAAAACGTTAAAATAACATGCAGTTGGGTGCACGTACTTGAATGTTTCCGCGTTAATTGAATGAATCGAGAAATTGTCACGTTCCGAACGTGAAACTTGGAGCAAAATTCACGAGCATATATCGACGCTGCTTACGAAAAGTAGCATGTTTCAGAATTCTTGCGAAAACAAGCACGTTTGATATCATCGTGAAAACTAGCATGTTTTGGCTTCCGACACGAAAACTATTTCGTGTCGGTTCATGTTTAAAAGATTGATAATTGGTTTAATTAGTAATGAATGAAATTTAAAAACTACGCAATATTGACTCGATACTAGTAGATAATACGATGGATATCATTTATTGCCATAAAATATATTTTGTATTGTGCTTTTGATCGACCATTGCCAGTAAACTTTTTGCCGGGACTGTCCAGGCTTTGCCCCAATTGTTTTTTTTCCAGGCTTTGCACCAAAATTGTGAAGGCTTCTCATGGTTATATCTTGGAAACCAGATGGTGAATCATTCTCATTTTTTTTCACATTATTCGTGATATCTTACTGTAGCTTACCCTCGTTTTTTATCAATTTCTTAATTTTAGTTTTGACGGTAGAATTAATGATGTTCTGTTTGCCCATCATAACGCATTTGTCACGTGTAAACCAAGCCAACTTTAAGTGTAAATATCTCAGGTTTGGGGTGGTCAAACTTATTCAAACTGCACAGATGTTTGGATAATGTATTAAATAACGTATATGTCAAATTTCAACCATTTCTTAATTCAACTATTCTGTGGAGGTACTACCTTAACGCGAAAACTAGCACGTTTCGGCTTTCACCACGAAAAGAAGCAGATTTCGATATTCACCGCGAAAATTAGCATGTTTCAGTAACACTGCAATTGTTTCCGACTTTTCTTCCATGCTTTTTTACGCCGCGCCTCTATTTTTTACTCCAATTCCTTTGACCGCAATCGGAAATTTACGATTCTTTATACCTCTCAAAAAATTTTAATTGGACTTTAATTAAAATTGCAAGTATTCGGGAATTATCCATTCAACCTTACGTCGATACAATCCACGTTAAATATGATTTTGACCAAGAAGTACGAGAGATGAAAATATTAAAAAAAAAAAAAAAACAAAAACATGGATGATGTTCGAATGTTCCAATTAAAACAGACGTCAGATAAAAAAATTGCACTCTTGTACCAAGAAAAAAAAAAGATTTACAGGCCATGCTTGACAGAGGTTCAATTCCAATCGAATATCAGCAAGATTTTACAAACATATTCGACGATAACCATCTGTAAGATTACAGTAAATTTTTTGGATGATATTTTCAATAACGTAATTTTTTAAATAGCAAATCACAATAAATATTTCATTATATTTACAATTTCGATATTATTTTTTTATAAAAATTACTCCTATCGATTTTGAATGATCATTATTATCAACATGTTAATAAAAGCAACGAGTATAAAATTAAAATGTCAGTACGCAAAAAATTGTCATATCTAAAAAAAATACTAATGGTTTATTTTTCCAGATTTTTACCTGAGCACGAAGGACTTTAAATTCTCACCAAAACTCTTTTTGGTTAAATTGTACGAGCGATGAGATGCTTAAGGTTTAAAAATTACTCCGTTTACACTAGTTTTTACAGTGAAAATCAAACAAGCTAGTTTTCGCGGTGACAGCCGAAACATGCTAGTTTTCGCGGTGAATATGAAAACATTCTACTTTTCGTGGCGAAAGCCGAAACATGCCGGTTTTCGTAAGAACTTTGCATCGTGCTACTTTTCGTAAGCAGCGTCGATATATCGTATCTTTTTATCTGACTGTTAAGGGGTTACCCCCACTTGCGATTTTGAAAAAATCGATTTTTTTTATTGTATTTTTTTGAATTATAAGTATCTGAGGATATGTCCTGAAAAATTCAAGTCGATCCGAACAAAATTGACTGAGATATGAGCGTTGAAAGAGCATTGAAAGAGAAACTTTAAACACGTTTTTCTCAAAATGGCATTTCTGAAGTCGGTGACCAAGATTACTCGAACACTAATGAACCGATCTTCTTGAAATTTTGCAGGCTTATTTAATACATAAAAATGTAGTCTTTGATCGTTTGATTTTTTTTCGAAAAAAAATGGCCGTTTTATAGCCAAAAAACGGCCGTTTTTTTTCGTTAAAATCGAACCATTAACTTTGACTGTCCGCCATTTTGTGAAAAATGAATATTTTTTAAAATCCTTCGATTAAAGACTAGTTTATACTTATATTTGACTAAATCCATCCGCATGTTTTTTTCAGATGATCCACTTCGCCGCAATGTTGGTCACCGCAAACCGTGTATATAAAAACATTATTTCATTGACGGCCATTTGCCACTAAACAATGTAATATTTTTCAATAAAAAAATTACTGAAAGTTCTTCAAGATGTGTTCTTTAAGATGGTATATTGATCGATTAAAAAGTTGTGTAGTTTTCTTTTAAAAAATTCATGAAAAAGGCCTTTTTTTGCGCTACAAGTGGGGGTAACGCCTTAAGACGAGAAATGTTGTTTATCCTGGACAAAACTTGTCTCCTCCTCGCTTTCCTTCCGCGTGCAATATTATTTCGCTGTTTGTCCCCTGAATTCCTTTATGCTTCCGGATAAATGTCTCCCATCTCCGTTGGAGCTTATGATGAAAAACCTTCGACTCGAAATCACGTGCAATCAACTGCATATTAATAGATTCGCACGCGAACGCATGAAAATGTGTGGATGCGCGCGTTATTCACCGCGGGCATTAATTTTGACGTGTTCATTCGCCCCGTTGCGTTGCAGGGTGCACAGGATAATGGAGTTGGGTCCAGTGCGCCCAAGGATGCGCACGTTGAACTTCGTTTTATTGTCTATCGTGATATCCGCGCGACTTCGATTGAACTTTTGTTTTTTTGCCACTCCCCCCGATGATTCCTCAACGTCGAGGAAAAGTCTGCTTCGTCATGTGAAAATCTTGATCATGTGCGAAAAAAATGGTTGAGGACGACGAACGACGGTGAACTCCTTGCCGGCACGACAACCCGCGATTTTTAACATTCTTCAGGTGGCTCTTGATCGGTTTTTTGACTTTTAATCTTTCTCTATCTATACATCTCTCTCTCTCTCTCTCTCTCTCTCTCTCTCTCTCTCTCGCTCTCGCTCTCGAATAAGTACATCAATGAACGTGTCGCCTCTATCTCTCCTCCAGTCGACTTCGAACCCTTGGTTGGTGTCTGGTTGTTTTTCGCGTTTAAATTGTGACGACGTGACAAACAATCCTTTCTCCGATTCTTTTGTTCGCCCAAATTTTCGACACCGATTCTTTGACCCCGACTCCGCGACTATGATCACGCAAGGAACGATGTTGAAGCGAGTTTGTAAAATGAAACAATGTCTAAAGCAAAGCGGTACATGAGGACGCGGATTTAAGGTTGTTATGGGGCTTAGCCGTCGGGGTGAAGTACGAGGGAAGCGCCCTATGCTTATGCACGGAGCCGATTGGCTGTTACCGACTTTCAGCTTTCAAATAATCGTTATATTAAGGGGCTAGGCCACTAGAGGCCGGAAAATAGGCTTTTTGGAGATTTTTTTATCATAAAAACTACAAAATAAATCGAGATTACAAAAAGGGTGTTTATCATACATATCAGTGACTGTATACAATAATTTTTTTGAAGCGATTCATTTCAAAATGGCGGCTGTGCAGCGTTTATTTCAAAACTGCATTTTTTAAGTTGGCCGGAAACATAACTCAGACAACTTTGAACCGATTCACTTGAAACGTTGAATATATCTTGAAAAATACATTGTCTATGGATGTACGGAGGGTTTTTTTTCATTATACCGTATCTATTTTTTCAGACACGTGGTAACATTCTCTTAGCAGATATTAATAATGTACTGAAAAATGATCGGGAGTTTTCCATAAGCGTAATGTAATTAGCCCACGAAATACGTCAAGTTGTTGGTTTTTTCTCTAAAAAACAGTACTGTGGATCGTATTCAAACTGCATAGGATGATCAGCAAAGAGATTATAAAGGTCCATAAAAAATTCCAGTTCGGTGGTAACATGTTTACTTAACCCCATAACAACCTTAACAATGAATTTTTGAAACAACAACGGCAAGGATGGTGTTGAAATTCGCATCGTTGGAACGCAACAAAAGTCCTTATTTACGTTTGCATTTTTTTTTTACCATCTAAACCCTTCTTTTGCATTTTTGGCTTGTGAATCCCTAATGAAGATCTTGAAAAATGTTTCAGTGATATTTGTCGCCTAAATGTGGCAAAAAAATTGGTCGATGAGGAAAAAAAAATAATTTCGTAGCGTCCCAACGATGCAAACTTCGATGCCATTGGTAATGACCCAGGTAGGAATTGACGATGAAAAAAGGGCTCGCCAAGCTCTGAAACAAGGCTCACATTTTTTCATTCAGGCTGAGCACCAGCCAGATTTCAGGCCTAGCTGAACCCCTGAATGATAACGCGGTTTCAGGCTGTTGCACACAGGCTTGACCAAAGGCTGGTAGAAAAGCCTGTACTGAGCCTGAAACGACGAAACAACAAGGTTCAAAACGAGCCTTAATGAAGCCATCACGAGCATTTATGACCAGGCTTATCCAAAACTCTTCTCGAGGCTATATGAGGCCTGTTTTTTAGTTTTCTATATTCTACATTGGGATAAATTTAATAAATTTGTAAAGAATTAATTTTATTTATTATATATATTTATTATTCATTATATTATTTGTTATAAAATATATATAAAATATTTTAAACACAATACTTTATTTTATTCATTGTTTATGGGACACGTAATACACAGAGTGTACGCAAACCCCAGAGAGTGAGTATACACGAAATGTGTATGTGACGAGAAAAAAACTTTTTTGTGTACCTCATAAATATCGACAAGAGAATATGTTTGAATGTTCTGAGCTGCCTCCTTCGCTTTCGTTTTTCGTGCCTTCGCACCCGACAAATTTATTGCTAATTTTTTTTTTCATAAAAGTAGAGAAAAAATATTATTTAAAATTTATTTTATTTTATCACAACCTGAAACAAGCCTGCATCCAGCCTTGATTTTTTAGCCTTAAAATTCACTGGCTGAATAAAGCTTGAAATAACCCTGAGTTTAGGCTAAGCAGCCAGTCTTGGTTCCAGGCTGCTCCAAACGATGCAATGAAACCTGGCCCAGGTCTGTCTCACTCAGGCTCGGCGAAACAAGGCTCACACAAGTTTGTTTCCATCGTCAGCCTTTTGATTCCCTACCTGGGCAGTGCTTTCAAAAACACGATGTGGAAGTTTGCATCGTTGGAACGCAACGAAAATTAATTCTCCTCAACTCTTCAAACATTTTTTTGGCCCATTTAACCTGTGAAAATAACTCAAACGTTTTTACGTATTTTCATTAGACATTTACGACGTTAATTTGCAAGAAACACGGCTTTGGATGACACTGAAAATAAAAGAAACGAACGATGAATGAAAAATCGCTGCATTCCAACGTTCGCGTGTGATTTTTCCGCGTTGAACGTGCCTCGTTCCCAATTTTAACGAGGACGTCAACTTCTTCAAAGTTTATCGATCCCTCGATGCTTTTGATTCTCCTTCGACCATTGATATTTAATCTATCTTTCACATTCCCGTCCTTTTTTTCTCTTCCTCTCTCTGTCTCCATCTCTTCATTTCCATTCCCATCTGCAGTTACAGTTAACAATGGCTTCCCTCTTCGTCTTGGCACGACAGAAAAAGAAACCTATACTCAAGTGATCCATATTTTTCCTAATTACCGTCTCGCAATTTTCTCCCCGTTCAGATGTGGACATGTTTTTCTTCCTCCTTTGACAAATGCAATTTTTTGCTCGCACGGTAGAGCAAGGAGAAAAAAGAAACGCAACTTGATCATTTCTCGTCTCGAGTTGCAATCGACAAGTGCATTTGAGAATGTGCCCCCCCCCCCCCCCCCCCCCCCCTCGTCACTCATCTTCTCATGCCGATTCGCTGTGAGCGCAATGGTAAAGTCAGCCGGGTCAAATAAAAACAGAACAGAAAAAAGAGGAAACTTCGAGCTAACGAGGGACGGGAGATAAACCGAGGCGAGAGAGAGAGAGCGAGAGGAGTGAAGGAGAGAAAAGTTGTGCAGAGACGCGATAGTACGAGAATGTTGAGCGAGAAACAGTACGCGGCTACAAAGTTGACTCGTAAAGTAAGCCTGCAGTGTACAATCGTGCGATAGAGAGAGAGCGAGAGAGAGAGAGAGAGAAAGAGAGAGAGAGAGAGACGATAAAAAAATGGTGCAAAACAAAAGAATGCAGCACGAAAATCATTAGTTACTATTGAATTTTGCATCGTTGGGACTCGAAAATCTATATTTGTAATTTTTTTATTCCCTAATAATCATTATTATCCAAAATACTTTTCGAACCTTCAGTTTCTATATCTCTAATAAGATAATAATTGCTCTATATTTATTTATCCTCCATTTATTCCGCATATTCAATATACAGAAAATACTTTATTTTTATTTTTCAATGTTGGAATGTAACAAAAATGAATTCTTTTTAATAGCTTAATTTTTTTATAGCCGATCTAGGCTGCAAAAATCGCTCAAACGTTTATACGTATTCTTGTTGGAAATGTACGACCTCCATTTGCAGAAAAGCTTTTGGATAATGATAAAAATTAAGAGAAAGAAAAAAAATATCGTTGCATTCCAACGATGGAAACTTCAACTTCATTCTCGATATACAATTCATAAGGCACAATCTCTCAATCATAATTTCCGTTGATATTCGAGCTTAAGGGGTTATAAACAGTTAAAATTTTCGAAAAATCGATTTAAACATTTTTTTTCTCGTAATGTACGTCGCGCCATACTTCCGCCATTTGAGAAGATTAATCATTTAAAAAATAGCACGGAACATCCAGGAGTCGTAACAAAACGTACCCTGAGACTCAAAAATGGTGAAAAAAATTTTCCTTAAAATAAAAATGTTCCTTGCCTGAAGGTATCTCGCCCTTAAGGGGTATATACAGTTAAAATTTTCGAAAAATCGATTAAAAAACAAATCGTTATGTACATATATTTAAGTACGCACACGGAAAATTTCTGGTCAATCCGTCGAATATTCTCGAAGTTACACGCACATTTGTAATGACGTGTCAGAGCGTTCGAACGTGCTTTTCGTTCGGCTAAATCGAACAGTCTCAAATTTTACCACAATCTTTTCAAGTATATTTTTTAGTAATCAATCGAACGTTTTTTCTCACCGATAAATATTTTCCATTTTATAAACAATTTACGGCCTAAACTTTTGTCAAAAATCAATGTTTTTTAGAAGGCGCTATTTTGTCAAAAATTATTATTTTGCTCACTCCTTCGATCAATTGCAAGAAAATCCATTATATTAACGAAGTATCTTTGGTTTTTTCATTTTAGATGATTCAGTCCAGAGATATCGTGCTCACCGCACGACGCCTTTTTTCAGAGGTGCTCCCGGAGATCAGCCGTAGCAGCTTTCAAAATAATTATTTTCACAAATAAAAAATGTTAAAATACGGTTAAAAGTTCCCATAATACGTGTACAAATTTTTACGTTAATAGATTTAAAGGTCTTCTCAAGAAAAATTCTTGAAAAATCGATCTTTTTGGGCCTCCTGACTGTATATAACACGTTAAATGATTTCGATGAAAATTTGGCGTTTGGTGAAAAGTACTCCGGCATAAACGATCGACCGTGAGAGGGGGGGCGGCCGTTCTGCGATTTTTTCACAAGCCAACAACACCACCGATTCGTTCGAATGATATACAAACAATTTTATTGCATCATTTCATAAGAGAAGTTCAAGCCACTGGACTTGGGACAACGATCTCGCGTGCAATAAATTCACAACTTAAGAAAAAAACAACCAAACCGTAACACCTGATATTGACTCATGGAACAACTTCCAGCATTGGTTGCACCATCAACGTACTTTGTTTTTGTTACCTCCACGTCAAAACTATTCATTGTTACGGAGCATAACAAATTTCAGATCTAAAATAATAAAAATGCCGCAATAAAAAAAAATCATAAATCTATATACATATTTAATACGTTTTCGAAACAGCGCAAAATTAATTGATCAATCAATGACTTCATACGAAAAAAAAACTGCCCGCGCCAGTATCGAGGAACATTATTATTGTACGAAAAACGAATAAATTCATTTTATTCCGAGAGCAGGCAGAATCAACGAAGATTCGTCGCTGAAACGCGAGTCGAGAGACAGAGAGAGAGAGAGAGAGAGAGAGAGAGAGAGAGAGAGAGAATAGTAGCGGGAGATAATGGAGAAACGGAGACACCGAGGCAGCTGATTGGCCGATAAGGAGAGAACGAGCGGACGAAGAGGAATCGAAGAAACGCGAGAGGAACTCGACGAGAGATGTCGGTGCGCATTATCTGAACCGGTCACGCGCCGCCTCGTCGTCTCTTGTTGTAATGCGTGTTGTGCACACTCGCGAAGAAGCCCTTATACCCATATACAGAGCCGCCATAAAACGCAATATATTTCTCATATTTCACTCCACCTACGTACAATTTATTCGGCACACCTCCCCCGCAACGTCCCCAGAAATCATGAAATATATAAGTTCGTACAAATAGATAAATAAGAACAAAATCATACCGATAAACAACGCGCGAAAGAATGATTCAGTATTCGCCATTGAAAGTTCTCAATATCAAACATGACGTTGAAGTTTGCATCTTGTTTTGAATGCAACGAAAATAAGTAATCAAGTTTGAATGCAACGAAAATAAATTATTTTCAATTTTTTGAATCTTTTTTGGCTGCGAAAATCACCCAAACGTTTTTCTACGTATTCTTATCAAATATTTGCAACCTCAATTTCCAAAAACGAAGGCTTTTCATAATTGTTTTATTTCTTAATTTTCCTCGGGCAGCATTGAGGTGCGGAAATCAAGCAAATCTTTTTTGGGATTCTTATTTAGCGATTTACGAACCAAATCTTCAAAATATGATTTTAGATAATAATGAAAATAAGATTTAAAAAAATGCATGGCATTCCATCGATGCAACGAAAATCATTTTTTTTTAAATATTCCACAGACAGCATTACGGTGCAAAAATAGTGCAAAGATTTTTTGGGATTTTTCTTTAACTATTTAGAATAATAATAAGAATTTTCATAGCGAACTTCAACATCTTTTGGATAAGCGTAAAAATAAAGAAATGAAAAATCATCAAAAAAGATCGTTGCGTTCCAACGATGCAAACTTCAATGTCATTATTAAACGTAGCATTTATAATTTTTCACTCGTACGCGCCACGATAACGATGTTGACGTTTGCATCCTTGGGATGCAGCGAATATTCCTTTATCCCTTTCCATTTCTTTACATTCATTGACATCGTTGCCCTTCGCCGATTTATACCGCAGATCTCCGATGACAGTCCTTAAAAATATTTCAGTGATTTTTTATTATATTGAAATTTGCAATGCCAAAATTTCATTTTATTTTTTTAAACGATCGACATATTTTTCAGTTTCGTGATCGCGTATCTTCGAACAAGCACCTTGAAAAATGGTTAAAATAAAAATAAATACAAATTTAATTACGTTCCAACGATGCAAAATCCAATTTCGTGATTTACACCCGAATTCGCAACAACAAAAAATTTGGACGTAAAACTAAAGTAAAGCGATTTTTTTTTTCGTTGCGTTCCAATGATGTAAACTTCAGTATAATTGCAAGTCGCGTTTCAGCCTCGATACAAATTTCCCAAGGAAATGAATGGCATTGATGTTTGCATCATCGAAATACACTGAAAGTTCCTTTCTATTTTTTTCATTTCTACATTTTCATTATAATCTAAACTTTTTTTCATCGATTGAGATCGTGCAGCTCTAATGAGGTTAAGAAAAACCGTTTTGGTGTTTTTCGTGCCCTTAAATCGCGAAATAAATGTGAGCAAAAGACGAAAAATTAACTTTCGTTTCATACCAACAATGCAAACTTCAACATCATAGAAATCAAACAGCGATAGTAAAAAAAATCGTAAAAGAAAAAAGCAACATCATTTGTTTTTCAACAAAAAATAGTCGGTTGTCTTCAGATATTTATTTTCATTTTTAACGTCACATCCTTTTTTAGTAACATTCTCGGTTTATGTGCAATACGTTTTTTTCACCACTATAAATTTCAATTTCGCTCATGGTGGCGTTATATTATTACGTACGGAGGTGTACGAGAGCATAAACTATATATATATATATATACATGTTAGTATAAGGTATTACGCGTTAAAGAGCGAAGTAGACAGATAGATGCAATAGTGAGAAAGCGAGGGAGAGAGACTATCAGCGTGGTAAGTGGAGTGATAAAATGAGATCATCGTTCGTTCGATGTAGAGAGGAGTCCAGAATCACGTTGTTGTACTGCATATGCAGTGACGTGAACCGAGCATATATATATCGATATATGTATACACGTATGTATGTAGGCCGCGATTTATGTGTACTTGCACGCACTCGGGAATGGACCAGCTCCATTTACGAGCGAATGGAAGTTACAAAGATCGGTCGTCACCTTGTGCATGCAAAAATGGCGAGGGTCGAAGTGGAATTAACCTACGCCAATAATTGCAGCCCTTTCTCCGCGTGCACAAGGTATACGTATCTCTTTGTTGGTATAAAAAAGGGGGGGACCACGAACACCAATTTGCGGGAAGTCTATTCGCGTAATTAAAAATTATTATGCGCGCCATCTATAAAAACGATGAACGAGTGATATTGCATTAATCCGAATTATGTTGAAAATAAGAAAAAAATGTAAATAAAAACAATGACGTCCAGGCGACGCGATTTTTTGTTATTGTATCTGGTGTGATCTGTGGCGAAATAAATTATTGAAATAGTACGTGAACGATCGATTTTTCTGTTCGCAGGCAATAGTGATTTGTGATAGCTATTTTGCGATGGCTCGTGTATTATTGCGATAATTATAATTGTATACTGGGATGGCGACGTATAATTTCTTTAATCGTGATTATCAAGCAACTGGAATATAACAATTCAAACAATTTTTTTAATTTTTCACATGTAAAATAGAGGTTAAATTATTGGCATTGATGCTCCTGTAATGTTATTTTGTTGAAGTTTGCATCGTTGGAATGCAACGAAAGTCAATTTTTCTTCTATTACACCCGTTTTTCTCATCGATTCGGGATACGAAAATCACTCGAACTGTTTTTTCTTAGCCTCTTAAGGGATCCACGATTTTAAGACTTCGACTGCACACTTCCCCCACGAACGTCTCACTGCATGTAGGGTCGGTCGGACCCCAGACGTTTTTCAGATGGGTAAAGAAAAACAAAAATGAAGTGCCTAAACATTCGTTCAAAGTGGGAGATGCGTTGAAAAATACGTCCTTGCACGAAGTACACTGAAAAAAAAGATTCGTTCATCCAACCAAAATTCAGTTGGTTTAACAAAATGTATCTTTAAATACGTTCAACTTGATTTTTGATTGGCATAACAAACGTTTTGTTAATCTCACTGATAGTTTTAGTGGTGTGAACTGTAGTTTATTTAGCATGTCTGAGCAACTGTTAAAACAACAAAATATCGAGACAACAAAATGCATTTTGCACATTCAACGATTTCTTTTTCTCAGTGTAGAAAATGGGGTCAAAACGCCGCTGTGTGCAGTCGAAGGGTTGATATATTTGAAAAATTACAGATTGTAATAGAAAATAAATGTTATTTTTTCAAAGAACTTTTTAACTTCATTTTTTAAATTATTATCATTATTTTTTTTCGTGAATCGAGGTCGTATATCTCTAATAAAAATACTTTATATCGTTTGACTGATTTCATGAGCCAAACTCGGCGAAAAAAATATTCAGCTGTAAGAAAGAATTGAGTTTCGTTGTATTCCAACGATGCAAACTTCAGCGTCATAATTTTACGATATTCGTGCCATATTTTAATACAGCTGTTCTGCGATTAGTTAATTTATCAATAATTCATGGCAAAATCGCAAACATATCCACCGACATATTTTGAAAAAACATACAATTAGTTTCTTCGCAACGCCACGTGTAGTAGGAATTGGTATTAAGAAGTCTGCACAAGCTTGGCATTTCACGTCGAATTTAAGGCGTGATATACATTTACAACGATAAAAAAATCGATTTTTTTTAACGATAGAACTATATATGAGGCATTCCACGACACTTCGGCCAGTAAAAGAAAAAACCACAAATAATTTTGAAAAATCGAGTTACTTTATTGAAAAATATTCACCGTGGTGACAGTTTTTTTAAAATTCTGACGTTTTTTCTCGTTGATTACCATTTTTTAAATATTTTTCCATTCAAATGGCTGTATCTTTGGCAGGATTTGACGTATTTACATTCGTGAAAAACGAAAATGTGCGTCTTTTTCTAGCCTTTCAGAAAAAAAATTAATTTAGATTTTATTGAGCAAGTCGAACGTCCGTTTCAGGGCAAAATATGCAAAAATATTTTTTCTCTCAAGGAAAGACACTCGTTATTTTATTTTTAATAATTTTCCCGAATTGTGAATGCGAAAAACGGATTTTTGGTATTTTTTATATTATGGGATTCCTAAACACCGTGAAGTAACTGCTATTTTTATTTTTTTATTTTTTTTATTAATATTCGATCGAAGAGTGTGGAGCCCTCGCTGTTTGTTTACCAGGTTTTTGAAATACATATGACATATATGTCATATGTATTGGAGCCTTGGAGTGCTGCACACTTTTTAATCGAATATTAATAAACGAATGTAAATACGTCAAATCCTGCCAGAGATACAGCCATTTGAATGGAAAAATGTTAAAAAATGGTAATCAACAAGAAAAAAACGTCAGAAATTAAAAAAAAATTCGACACTCGGTGAATAGTTTTCGATAAAATAACTCGATTTTTCATAACTTCTTGTGGATTTTTTTGGAAAAAAAAGTACTTTTTGAATCGACATTTTATAGAAATGTTGCGTAAAATGCTGATTTTTTTTTATAAATGCTAATCATTTTCTCAAATTTGCATTTTCTTCATTTTAATTACCATAACATAGAAACGATACATGTTCTAACTGAAAAAATATTCTAACTTTTTTGCAAATCAAAGTCTACAGGAAGCTAGACTGCTCGTCTAGTAACACTCTGCCACAGCTCCGCCATTTTGATGATGAATTAATTTAAAAAAAATTGTTTCCTATCCTTAAATATACTATTAAAGTATACCTAAAGTTCGATAATTGTAGAATAATTATTTCTTATTTTTTTTAATCCCTTCATATTGCTTATTTTTTCCTGTCTATATGTATATCCTGCCTTAAAATCAATTTCTTTTTTGGGGTCCAAGTTTGCGAAGACCTGTGAATGATGTATAAGGTAGAAAATGCGGCGCTATTCCCGTGTTATATTTTCAAAACCCAAATTTACACGTTTTTTTTCCTTTCTCCAATGTCTATTTCGGTTTCGCGTTCACGTGGCGACTGTAAAACTTGAATGTCATTAGTCGGCGATTGTGATGAATTCGAGAACGTTCTAACGCGACGACGCGATGACTGTACACGTCACGACATTTACGAGACTGCTTTGGACGCGTTATTCTCGTGAAGGCGAGTATACAAAAAAAAAAAAAGAACGGCAAGAAAATGAAAAATAAAAATAAAGGAGTCACGGACATTGCTACGGACTCTGGTTGCCGCGGCTGGCCGTGGAACGGAATCGGCGGGTGGGGGGGGCAGGAGGAGGAGAGGAGTGACTCAAGTCAAGTCACGACGACGACGACAACGACCAGGCCCGGAGACAACGGTCTTACACTTCGCCGAGTTCCACACTCTGTTTACGCGGATAGTGCCATTCGCTCGAACGACCTATACGCCAAATACCCCCGTGCACATTCGGTCGCCAGTTGGATTTCCATTTTGTAAAAACAGATCAAAGCTCAAAACATCGGGCTCCGTAAAAATTAATGTATTTATATCATGTAAGAAATTACGCCAAGCAAACAGATTATAAGCCAAATTCCAACGCAGTTTTCGTCACGGATTCGTTTTCGCTTTTTTTTCAAATCAGACGTAGACTCGAAATCCCAAATGTGAAGGAAAAAAAATTTATGTATTTTAAAAAATAAGAACAATTAAAGTTTGAATAAAAAGAATAAACAATTTTTAAAAGAATAAGCAAAAAGACTGTGTTTATATATATATATGTATATATAGGTTGTTTTTTTCTTATTATTTCAATTTTATTCAATTGTTTTTTAATATTAAGTTTTTTTAATTATATATACAGGGTGTTCTGTTATGAATGGATAATCCTGCAACTATCGATAGGTCAGCTCATGTCGCAAAATTGGTCGCATTTGATGGCCCCCTTCACACCGTACAACTTTTGTCTGGAACATTTTTTTGCGACGTCGATAATTACCGAGTTATTTCGGGAGGCAGAGATAAGAGGGACACCCTGCATATATATCATTTGCACTGTATTTCGAAAATGAAAACTTTAACAGTGTTTCGATTAAAAGAAAAATCCGGCGCGGAACTAAAAATACCAAATGTAAAAAAAACCAAGCAAAAAAACGAATGATGTTTGAGGGGTTACCCCCACTTGCGATGTTGAAAAAATCGATTTTTTATTATTGCATTTTTTTGAAGTATAAGTATCTGAGAATATGTCCTGAATATTTCAAGTCGATCCGAACAAAATTGACTGAGATATGAGCGTTGAAAGAGAAGAATCCGCGTTGAAAGAGCGTTGAAAGAGAAACTTTAAACGCGTTTTTCTCAAAATGGCATTTCTGAAGTCGGTGACCAAGATTACTCGAACACTAATGAACCGATCTTCTTGAAATTTTGCAGGCTTATTTAATACATAAAAATGTAGTCTTTAGTCATTCGATTTTTTTTTTTTTCGAAAAAAAATGGCCGTTTTATAGCCAAAAAACGGCCGTTTTTTTCGTTAAAATCGAACCATTAACTTTGACTGTCCGCCATTTTGTGAAAAATGAATATTTTTTAAAATCCTTCGATTAAAGACTAGTTTATACTTATATTTGACTAAATCCATCCGCATTTTTATTTCAGATGATCCACTTCGCCGCAATGTTGGTCACGGCAAACTGTGTATATAAAAACATTATTTCATTGACGGCCATTTGCCACTAAACAATGTAATATTTTTCAATAAAAAAATTACTGAAAGTTCTTCAAGATGTGTTCTTTAAGATGGTATATTGATCGATTAAAAAAGTTTTGTACTTTTCTTTTAAAAAATTCATGAAAAAGGCCTTTTTTGCGCTACAAGTGGGGGTAACGCCTTAATAACGTTTATAAAACAAAATCTGAATTTTTTGTGGAATACAATTGAATGGACGCAATAAATTGTCTTGATGCCAAGTCGCACCGCAATTTTTGTCGAGTAAACGGAAACCCAAAATAGGGAGATGGAAAGAATGAATGACATTCAACGGGGTGAAAAAATAAAATTTACAAACATATCAAAATTGAAATAAACAAATATCAACACATACAAAAACTAACATTCCCGATATCGAGAAAAAAATACAGTGATGAAGTAAAAGCGAATAATTTTTTTTCTTCTTTTCCATGACGTTGAAGTTTGCATCGTTGGTACGCAATGAAAATTTTTTTATTTCCCAAATTTATTATGGGAAATTATTAGCTACGAAACTCACTGGGACATTTTTTCGGATACTTAGACATCGAAAATCTATATCTGCAAAAAAATGCAAACTTCAACACGATTAACCCTTCCTTGACACACTGGGTCATTTTGACCCGGACGAATTTTAAACAAAATACTCACATTCCTATAACTGAAAGTTTTCAATAATTTTTTACAACAATTCAATTTTATTCTTTCCGAATTTTAATTATGCTGAAATATTAAGAAATGTTTAAAGTTTATTCATGATTTTTTTCAATAAAAACCGACTGAAGGGTCGTTAAGGGCAGGGGGGTGAAGTACTATCCGGGTAAAATTGACCCAGTGTGTCAAAGCCGTGGCCGAATGTAAGTGTTTCGAGGAAAGGTTGAAAAAGTGAAAAACAAAAAAAATCATATTTTTTCACAAGAATATACTGAAGGGTAAAAAAAACCGTGTGATATCAAAATCCGAAAAACGCAGATACCGTGCTTCGCAAGAATATCTGAACTGTGCGCGTTTTCGAAAATAGTCCCCGCAGCGTACGAATAACGATTCGATACAGTGGGAACGTTCTTATTCTTTTCTTGAATTAATTTTGACCGAATATTTGGTTACACTGAGATACGAAAACCGAAAAATAAAGAGCGGCAACGTTTATTAGGCGGGGCGAATGTCGGCTGGAACGGGAGGAAAAAACACGAGACGTAGCGAGACGTTCTTTCTTTTTTTTTCCCCCTTTCTTTCGCGTTCGTCAAAGTGCGAAGATGTATGAGAGCGAGAAGAAGAACGCAGAGCAGAGTTCAGCCGGAGAGAGCGGCTTATACCTCGGGTTCGCACGTCGTTCTGTTTACGCAAGCAAAAAGCGCCGCAGTCTAATACTATCCAGACTGCAGCTGGCAATGACGGCAAGAGTGCGGAGGGCGGAGGAAGAGCACGAGCGCGAGCGAGAAAGCGGGGGAGAGAGAGAGAGAGAACTGCCGTACAAAAGCAGGCCCAGATCCAAGAATCTCGTAGCTCTCGTCGTCGTTCTTTTTAAGGAGGCTCGAGCATTTAGCATTTCACCTATGAATGTTACAGGATACATGATGTTGAAGTTTCCATCGTTGGAATGCAACGAACGTTTTAGTTCATATTTTTATTTCCTTATTTTTATTACTATGCGAAATATTTGTTTTTCTTCAAGTTTTACATCCTAAATCTCGAAATAAGTCGTTGAAAAAAAAACAGGCCTGACGTTTAAATCGTTGGATGCAATGAAAATTCTCTTTAATCCCTCGTTGTCATATTTTGCACATTTAGATTGTAAATTGCTACATAGGATTTCGAAAAAAATGTCCGCGTGATTTTCGCAGCTCAAATCTGCCAAGGGAAATTTGGGAAGTAAAGAAAAACTCAAATTCGTTGCATTCCAACGATGCAAACTTCAACGTCATTTGGAAAAATAGCTGAAGCATTTTCGTCGGCAAATTCCGCCAAAGGAAATCGGAGTCAGAAATATTAATTCTCATGGTGCTGAAGTTTGTAACGTTGCATTGCAACGAAAATTGTTTCATTTTTTTTTACCGTCCGAACTCTTTATTTCCTGATTTAGGTTATGGATCCCCAAAAAGACGTTCAAAAATGAATCAAAGATTTTTGTAGCTTTAATGCCGTGAAAGAAAATTGGGCAGTACAAGAAAAATGTTATTTCGTTGTATCCCAACGATGCAAACTTCAATATCATTAATTCTCATTGGATCCCAAAGATGGAAACTTCAATCTCATCGGGATACTTTTTTTTAACACATTTTTTTCCAAACGTACGCATGTCGAATGTTAGTTCAACTTTAGAATTTCCATAAGTAGTACCGTCTCGCTTTTAAAGAAAAAATATATATATATTCAAGTTGTATACCTTGATCTTTACATTTTTCATTGAAAAGCTCGCACTAGTATTTAAAAATATTTGCAATCTCTCTACGATGCAAAGTTACCAAAAATCACGTACAATGTTTCCAGGAATATTTCGGAGTACAAATTTAGTAATACAAAACAATTTCGAAGACAAATGCACAATCTAAGTTGTATGTATGTCCTATATATATATATAAACATACAACTTAGATTGTGCATTTGTCTTCGAAATTGTATATATATATATATAGATTCATTTCATCTCATAAGGGAGAACCTTTTCTATTAATTAAACAAAATTATATCCCAATATAATGAATAATTTAATCAATAATTTAATATAATAATAAATAATAATTTATCAAATCGACACCGGAGGATGCTTGCCCGTACCCTCAGAAAATGTGGTATAGTATAGCTCAAGACAGCTCCGGACTTAACGGACGTTAGGTTAGTTAGATTAGCGAAGTGCGGGCGAAGGTAGCGATGGGCAAGGGTTCAATTGATAAGGATTATACGTAAAAAAAAAATAACACGTAAAAACGGAAGGGTATACGTTGGAACTCAGGAAGTAAAATAGTAACAAAAAAGTATATGCAATTAAAACAAAGTAATAATAAAAATAAAGAAAAGGATAACAATTTATTGTTATATTGAATTTAATTGTAATAAATAATTCAAGTTAACTTAGTGAAAATGTTGAAGTTTTTCAACTTTATTAATTTCAACTTTATAACACTTTATTAACTTTAATAATTTTAAATATTAATAATCTAATTCAATGTTAATTTCATTATATATTGTATAATCAAATATTGTATTGTGTATATATATGTATAATTTGCACATTTTTATTAAAGAGCTCGGGCTATTTTACAAAAATCGCAATAACATGCAAATATTGAAAGGTTACCCTAAATCATGGACAATATTCCCATGATTAATTTTACATTATAAATTTAATAATACAATCATCATTTTTTCTCTGTTCTGTATTGACTAGATTGTAATATATAAATATATATTGCTGTTCAGAAAATTGTGAGCTTGCGACGATCTTTTTACGTCTAACGACCGCGTCAATGTCATCGGGACAAATATCAACTTCGAAAAGATTCGGGGAAAGGGCATTCTGTTGAGAGAAATGTCCCAGTGTCTGGAGCCCCAAAGGAGGGCATTTAACACAGAGCGCCCGGTACAATTTTTTCCGCCGTCCGTACAGTGCCTCGCGCGGACCACAAAATGGCAATGTCGCGCGAGCGCGCTCGATGCAATCGCGCGGTACACGAGGCTGACATTCGGCCCCGCTCTCCGTCAGCCGTACATTGGTACGAGAAGAAAAAGAGAAAAGAAGCAAAGATCACCGCTACGAAGATAAGCCGTGAAAGTAAAAAAGAAACGACGTACAACGTTGAAGTTTGCATGGTTGGAGTGCAATTAAAATTATTTTCGTTGTTGCTGTTGTTATATCGAGCAAATATCCTTTCGGCAGTTTTTTTTTCGTAATAATGAAAGCAGCGAAAACAATTTTCTGTTGCGTTTCAGCGACGCAAAAACGTCGCAGTACGAAACACACCCAAACAAAGGTCAACGATACGAAGATAAGGCGCGAGGAGAGAAAAAGCGAAAAAAAAACGACGCACGATGTCGGAGCTTCCATTGTTGAAGAGCATTTTAAGGGGCTATACCAGTGTGACACTTTAAAAATGACCGACAACGCACAGCCTGAACTACTGGAGATAGAAAAATGAATTTTGGTACATACGTTCCTTAGAGGGTGCAGAGGTGCACTGAGAAAGAATTTTTTGAAATTCGATCCTTAAGGGGGTGAAGTGGGGTGTAAAAGTTTGTATGGGAAAAAATATTGTTTTCGATCAGATTTCCTTGAAACTTCGAATAAACACTCGACAATAAAATTAATGAATCACGTATTTCAGCATTTCCGAAAAATTCAACTCTTAAGGCGTTGCAAAGGGTAGAAAAGTTTGCGTTCAAGAACATATTTTTTGGTTGGATCAACTTGAAAAATGGCATAAATACTCTACCATACAATCAATGGAACACGTTTTCCAATATTCTTCAAAATTCAACCCTTGAGGGGTTGCAAGGGGGTAGAAAAATTTGTGTTGAAAAACATATTTTTTGGTTGTTTCGACTTGAAAAATGGCATCAATACTCTACTATACAATTAATGGAACACGTTTTTCAATATTTTCCAAAATTCAACCCTTAAGGGGTTGCAAGGGGGTGGAAAAGTTTGTGTAGAAAACAATATTTTTTTATCGGTTTTACTTGAAACTTGGCGTAAACATTCTACGACGGGAATAATGAAACATGCACTTCAGTATTTCCGAACATTCAACCCTTAAGGTGTTGCAAGGGGACGGAAAATTTGGTATAGAAAAACATATTTTTTTTAGTCGGATTGACTGGAAAAATTGCATAAATTGCACTCCCGTTTTGCAAGTCACGGGTAATAATTATAATTTCATATATATATATTATCGAAAAATAAATCCATTAAAAAAATGTTCGCGTTAATTTAAGTTGGATAGATCAGAATAGTCATAGATAAACAGACCTACTTAACCTTTTAGATTTAAAATCGAACGAAGTTTATATCCGAAATCTACGCGGACGAAGTCGCGGGTAAAAGCTAGTTTCTAATTTAAAAAAAATACGTCGAAACGTTAGATCGATTTTCGCAGAGTAAGCCGGCCAAAAAATGTTGAGTAATCGGAAAGAAATCATTTTCGTTGTGTTCGAACGATGACAACTTCAGTTTCATTTGTTCGCCCTCAAATCAATGGAGATACAATTTTTGAGTTCTCAAGCCTCCAATTTAATTACCGCAATTTTGTTCCCTTTTTAACCCTTCAGCTGCATAAGAGAAGTTGTTCAATTCGTTTGTTCTTGAATTGATTGAACGGATTTTTTTAAGCCACCGTTAAGGCGTCTGGCCACCTTGGCCGATCGAAAAATGGGTATATTTTTAAAAAAATAATAAACTCGAATGTATGGGCCGGAATATTTTTATTTTTTTACACAACGTCAGAAAGTGCTTTAAGAATAACGTTAATAAAATTCCGTTAAAAATATTGAAAAATGGCGCCGTTATGCACATTGCCGCGGAGGCCCTCCGCACGATACGCGCGGTCGTTGTCCCAGCTGTTACCCGGTCATGTCACATCAGAAAAAAATCAGCTCATTCGTGAGTAGCGTCGCTACGATGTAGCGTAGCGGTTTTCTTTCGACCATTAAAAAAATTATGGTGAGCCGAAGAAAAAAATTTGTATTTATCACAGAAATTTTTCGAGCAAAAACAATAATAAAACAAAAACTAATCGAGTTATCGCAAAAATCCTACGTGACATTTTAGATAATGTATCTAAAAGTATTGTGTGAAAAATTGAAAGCAATCGGACCGATAGTTAACTGTACCGAAAAATAACTGTAACTTGGTCAATTTTGCGTTTTTCAATACGTACTATGGCTCAAATTGTTCTTAACAGTTCAAGGTTTATTAAGAAAAAATATTTTAAAAAGAAATAAAAAAATACATGGTGGCCAGATGCCTTAAATTGCGTCAGAGGTTTTTCCATTGCTTTTTGTCGTCGAATTGAATTTAAAAAATCGATTTTATTCCTTATTGGCCAATTCAATGAGACACCATTTTTAGACTTTTCAGTTGGGGTTGAAGTTCGCAACGGTAGAATGCAACGAAAATTCTTTTTAATTTATCAATTTCAATATTATTCAAAATCCTGTTTTGCAGATTTAGATTGCAAATCGGTAAATAACAATCCTAGGAAATGTTTGCGTTATTTTCGTAACTCAAATTTGTCGAAAGACATTTGGCAAAAAAAATTGATTTTCGTTGCATCGCAACGATGCATACTTCAACGTCGTACTTTTGTTGCGTTCCGATTAACCAAAAACGTCGCAACAACCAAAAATAAATTATTTCGCGATAATTTTTTTTGTTAAAAAATGATCTTGAGATCATTTTTTTGACGGTATTGCGAAATTTCTGCATCGTCGGTACGCAACGAGAGTGCAATTTTTTTCCTCTCTATTTTTATTTCTATTTATTTTTCTCTATTTTTAGTTTGTATCGTAAGAACGCAACGAAAATCCTTTATACTTTTATTTTCTCGCTTTTTACAGGTTTCGATTGCAGATCTGAGTAAGCATCTTGAAAAGGGGTTGAGTGACTTTCGTAGTTAAAATCCGTGAAAAGCATTTTGTGCAACTGAAAAAAAAAAATACCGTTAAAGTTCGCATCGTCGGAATGCAATGACCGTTCTTCTTTCATTCGTTTATTCTTATTGTGCCACTTTTTTCTGGGCATTCAGGTCGTAGATCTCTAATTAGGATACGAAAAATCGTTGGCACGATTTTCGTGGTCTAAATTGGCGATAAAAATGCAGTCGAAGGAAAACTGACTTTCATTGCGTTTTAACGGTGCAAAGTCGAATCTCATGGAAAAAAAAGGGTAGGGTAAAGTCGAAGAAGACTCTCCTTGCGATCATTCCTTGAAGTTTTCTTTCCCCATTTCTTTGTTCTTCTTGTAATAGAATTTTTTTTCTTGGGCTTGAGGTCGTAGATCTCTAATAAGGATACGCAAAATCGTAAGCATGATTTTCGCGTCCTAAATTGGCGAAAAAAACTCAGCAATTCGAAGAATTCAACTTTCATTGCGTTCCAACGATGCAAGCTTGAATCTCGTGAAAAATTATGTTGAAATTTGCACGGTTGGAATGCAACGAAAATTCTGTTTAATATTCTTATTCTCATTATTATCCAAAATCATATTCTGCACATTTAATTCGTAGATCGCTACATAAGAATGCTAAAAATTATTTTCGTGATTTTTGCGGCTCCATTCTACCTGAAAAAAATTGAGCAATGAGAAGAAATGATTTTCGTTTTATTCCAACGATGCAAAGTTCACCACAATAACAAAAAGCCCGTCGTAAAGTCGAAGAAGGCGGCTTTCCTCGCGCTCCTTCGAAAAATTTCTCTACATTTATTTATTACCACTATAACGCAATTTTTTCCCCTATAATCAAGGTCGTAGACCTCTAATACGGATACGAAAAATCGTTAGCATGATTTCTGTCCTGAATTGGCAAAAAAGTGCTGTAATTGAAGAAAGTAAAGTTCCATTACGTTGCAACGATGCAAGCTCGAATCTAATAAGAACAAGTGTGTCGTAAAGTGGCTTAAGGGGCTATACCAGTGTGACACTTTCAAAAAATCGATTTTTCGTGCCCTTTTTCGACAGTTTATATTTTATACTTACGTTTATACTTATTATTTACCATAAAATGATTTTTTATGGTAAATATCATTTTACCTTACAAAAATATTTGCATTAATTGGCAAATATGCTTTACAAATAATTGCAAAGGATATTTTTGATTAGATGAAAATTGACGATTTGGCATTGAAAAAAACGACCATTTTACAGGCAACAAAACATACTTTTTTCACAACTACGCAATTTTGTTAGATTTTGATATTTTTCGAAAATTCTACGTCATTGTACAGGAAATACCTTCCATTTTAAGGGGTTACCCCCACTTGCGATTTTGAAAAAAATCGATTTTTTTTTATTGCATTTTTTTGAAGTATAAGTATCTGAGAATATGCCCTGAAAATTTCAAGTCGATCCGAACAAAATTGACTGAGATATGAGCGTTGAAAGAGAAGAATCCGCGTTGAAAGAGCGTTGAAAGAGAAACTTTAAACGCGTTTTTCTCAAAATGGCATTTCTGAAGTCGGTGACCGAGATTACTCGAACACTAATGAACCGATCTTCTTGAAATTTTGCAGGCTTATTTAATACATAAAAATGTAGTCTTTAATCGTTCGATTTTTTTTTCGAAAAAAATGGCCGTTTTATAGCCAAAAAACGGCGGTTTTTTTTCGTTAAAATCGAACCATTAACTTTGACTGTCCGCCATTTTGTGAAAAATGAATATTTTTTAAAATCCTTCGATTAAAGACTAGTTTATACTTATATTTGACTAAATCCATCCGCATTTTTGTTTTCAGATGATCCACTTCGCCGCAATGTTGGTCACCGCGAACCGTGTATATAAAAACATTATTTCATTGACGGCCATTTGCCGCTAAACAATGTAATATTTTTCAATAAAAAAATTACTGAAAGTTCTTTAAGATGTGTTCTTTAAGATGGTATATTGATCGATTAAAAATGTTTTGTAGTTTTCTTTAAAAAAATTCATGAAAAAGGCCTTTTTTGCGCTACAAGTGGGGTTAACGCCTTAACGACATTTTCTCCTTTTTCGGTTTCAGCTCCTCAATCGGCCGGAATCATGTCAGCTGTGGAGGAACTTTTTTTGGCGCCTCCGAAGGCAGCGCATAAGTCGCTTGGATCTCAATATTTATCTATGAAAAAATTAAGTAATATAAGTAAAATATAGCCAAATATATTCTTAATTTTCCGAAACATTTAATTGAGTACTTTTCTTGAAAAAAATTCCCGAAAATCATCCAAATTTTCAGCGTTCACACTGGTATAGCCCCTTAAGAAAGTTATCCTCGCGGTGCTCACCTCGTTCCCTTCGTTCGATGAACTCGGCGGCCTGTAGTAGGGCAGCAATGCTGCTCATATTTCCAATTTTCGGCGGTTATTCTCACGTTTCGATGTAGCACGCGCGCACACACACACACACACACACGCGCGCGATGCCGCCGGGAAAATCCAGCTTTCCCCCTCCGCGTCGCGCACGCACCCACACACACACAAAAGCGCGCGCGCCAACACACACACACACACACCCAAACACGCGCGCGCGCCCACGCACAATTGCGAATCCACCTTTCGCGGTCACGTGACTCCTACCTCGAGGGCTTATCAATTCGAAGCATAGATCGCGGGTCTTCGATCCACCATCTATTCCAGAATTTTCTTCTCCGTGATTTTTGACTTTTTTTTCCCTCCGAATTTTCACCGGACTTTTTCTCTTTTTTTTTCTGCAAGAGACTGCGTGGCGTAACGAGGCAACGTTAACGCGCGCGCGCACGCGCGCTAAACACGCGAGGGAGAGAGAGAGAAGAAAATCTAACTCTTCTCTTTGGTTTCTCTCCGTCTCTCGCAACGTCCGAGAGGCTCTCGTTGTGTTTGGCTGACAGCAAAGTTCTCGATTGCACGGTCACCAAGGTCCGACTCGGGCGCTTTCCGTCAATCCGTCCGTCTCTCGCTATCTCGCTCCCGCATACACCGTGTCGCTGTCCTTCTTTCTCTCTCTCTCTCTCTCTCGCGCGCGCGCGTAGCTTCGCGACGACGCTCCCAGAGCAGCAGCAGCGCGGCTTTGGGCTGGCGCGCTCTCTGTATACTCGTAACACAAACTCGCTCGCTTGCGCTTCGCCCTCCGCCGCCCCGCCTGCCGAGCTCCTTTTCTTTGTTCCCGCTCGCGCGTCTCGCTTTCCGATACCAATGCAATCGCGGCTCGTTCGATGCCACGATCTTTTCTCTCGCGTCTTTATTTTCACTTCAAATATTTACTTTATTCTTTATTACGCGAGTTTTCTCTCTTTCTCTCTCTCTCTCTCTCTGTTTGTTATCGCCGCTTCCCCCGCGTGTATTTGTCGCTCGATTTATTTTGTACGACGAAATCTCGTTTTTGCTCTCGTGCCGCGATCTCTCTTCGGTGCTTCGACCTCTTTCTTTTTCTCTGCCGCGATCTCTCCACCTCCGTCGCTCTCGGCACACAACGGAGTAGGGTCCGTGTGATTGAATCTTGCTCGCGTCGTCTCCTCTCTTATTCTAATTGATACCCTGAAAATCGAACGGGGAACATTGAGGAGTTACGCGCGCGATCCAACATTTTCGCGCACAGATACATGTGCACGTAGAGAAACAGTACGTATGTACATACGTGGTAATCTACCGTGACGCAATGATCAACGAGCGGTACAAACATAATACGAACATCGAGCGAACGAGAATAGCGATAGCGAAAAGTACACGGCAGTGGAAGAATTTTGTTGCCCCTGCTTTTTGTCACGATCCGAAAGACCCCGACACTTCTTTTTTTCTCGTCGGGAGAAGACGTCGATTTTACGGGCTCTCGACGTAACACGGAAGGTGCGCTGTAAGCGAACGAAAGAATTCCCGCTCTCGTTTCCCCGATGCCTCCCTCGATATTTCCCGCGTTCTTGTCTCGCGCGCGCCAACCACACACACGACTCTACGTATATATTTTTTCGTACATCTCGGTATACGCGAATGTACGCAATCGTTATCGTTGAAACAACAAAAACACGTTTATCGCGCGAACACAAGCGTCCGAGGGGCCCGAATTTATCGAGGCGAACCTGTCAAACGCTATCCGGTCGTCCGCCCGCTCGACGTTACCCCTCGTTTCGTTTTGCGCGGAAACTGTCGAGAGCGAAACAAAAAAGAGAATTCTAACTGGTCGCGCGGGCTATTCGACACGATTGCACTGCTACGTTGTGTGTATATTAGGTATATATATATATATATATATATATTTATATTTGTTTCTACGGCGTATCTATTTTGTCGACCGGCCCGTGGCTTTTTCCTGCGCGTTTAACGTCACGCTCGTAGCCTTGCCACTAGCGCACACTTGGCCGTAACTATAATCCTGCCATTGTGTTGCGTCCGATATAGGATAGAACTCGCGTCCCCGGGGTCAATGAAACCTAGTCCGCGAGCACGCAATATCCCCGTACTCTTGTCTACACACTCGCAATTATGTACCTATACCGGTAGAGGCACAGACTTCGCTTTTTGTGTTCGTCGAGCGAGCGCAACAACGCGAGTCACTAAAGATATATAAAAGTGTTTTTTATTTGCCTACGGATGCGAGACTTCTGTACCGTGCGACAGTCAGCGCGCGACTCTATCTCGAGCTCTCCGCGAGACACCTTGCGATCCGCGGAAAAAAAACGAGGCAACCGCGCGAACCAAGGAAAAAGAAAAAACGAAGCTACACGTTCGAGAATTCGTCATACGGCACAGTCACGTGACTCGCGAGAAAAGCATCGTTATTTTCGACGGAGGTCCGCGTCGAATGGTTTGTTTTTTTCTCGCTTTTTTCTTTCGATATCAACTCATCGTTCCCGCGTATCTTCGCATTCTGGTAAACTCGAGGGAGGGGGCTTTGTTTTCGTTGGCGGATCTTCGAGTCGCCCACGCGATCGCGTGCACTCACGATCAAAGTCCTTATCTCTCTGTTTCTCTTTCTCTCACGCGTTTACGCGAGTAAGCGATGCAAATGTGCGGTTACGTGTAAAGTCGGAGCCGCTTACGGTCGATTTTGTTTTTCGCGTTCTATGCAGCAGCTAAGTATACCGCGAGTCCCCGCAGTCGCGCGACCACTGTGCGTGTAGACGTGCGACGCGTGTTTTCTTTTTCTACTGCATATACGCTCGCGCGAGACCCCAGCCTTACGCCTATTCGCCACCGCGTTCGGTCGGCTTCATAGATGACGCTCCCGCCGCTCATACGCGTATACGTGACACGAGGGGCTCACCTGTGTGCGCCTGTTACAGGCTACGCGAATGTGTGCGCGTCCGGAGTGGGAGGGGGAGGGGGGTGGATGGATGGGAGGGGAGAAAGAGGGTGGTGTACGCGGTATGGCGAAGACCGAGCGTGTGCCCGAGTGCGCGCGTCCGTTCGTGCGTTGTTGCTACCTACGAGACTGTTGGCTCGCTCACTCGCTTCTCCACGAGTTCGTTAGTCGGATCGAGAGAGTGAGAGAAAGAGAGAGAGAGAGAAGGGGAGAAAGGACGTGGCGGACCTTTATTATGACGCGAGAATTCAAAATAAATATACTTCTGTTTTCTTTATTTGTCGCGTGCAGTTTTTTTACTCAAGCCCAATATCTATATATCGATTGAGCGAATTAGGGGATCATTTGATTAATCGCTATCCTCGCTTCCGCGAACGGTGCTTTTTCGCTCGTTCGATGTTTTTATTTCTTTCTTGTTTTCTTCGGTTCAAGCGTGCGGTAATCGGCGCTCGTTCCTGAGAAACGTCAGATTTTCTCGTCACGTCTCTACCTATATATATATATATATATATATATATATCGTATGAATGTACCGCACGTAAAACAATTGCGGCTCGTTAAGCGATAGAGAAGAATAAAAGCAGGAGGGAACTATTGAGAAAGGAAACACTTCTTTTTAGACACAGCACAATTTTGTTTTTTTTTTTACCCACGGTGTTTACGCACAATTGTGGCAGCGTCGTGTGTTGGTATTACTGAAGAAAAAGAAAAACTTCTCTTTTTTCCCCTTTATTTCTTTTCACCGACCGACGACGAGCCGACGACCACGACGGACGACGACGACGACGACGACGAGCGCGCGACACACAGCCTTGCACCTCCGCACTCCGCGAGGACTCTCACGCGTTTATCGATGTCAAAAACGTTGAAGCGTCGTAGTACGAAGCGAGACGGGGCTCTGTTACGGGCGAGCCGATTGGCTCGCGCCTGCCGCCAGTGCACCGCGGCGACCAATACACCGCGCCGAGTCAGAACGGTCGCGCGCGCCGCCACCGGCCATCCGCCGGTGTCACGTGAATCGCATGCCCGCAAAACAAAACAAACAGCTGGTAGAGCTCCGTGTATAGTTGAACCTCGCCTACCTTACGTAAGATCATCGAGAGTAGGTACGGAGCGTACCGCGCAGCCCGAACTTTCCGATGCGCTCGTGACAAACGTGCCGGGTTGGAGCCCCGGCCGAACGGCGCTGCTGTCACTCTCACGTGATACCCTCTGCATATATATGCACGTCGCATACATGCCCGTGCGTTGGCCTTTAAATCTGACAGCTGATGTTTCCGACCTTCATTACTTTGAGGTTAGGAAACATGGAAGTGATGTTTCTATTTTATTTCGTTATATTGACATTGGGCACGGGAAGGAAAAATCATTCGTTTATAGCGGAGGTAATTCAGTCGATGTACTAGTTTATTACTGTATTCGACCGGATCAGAGCGTTGGGCGCGCCGCGAATGGCGCGACACCGCACTATTCAATGTTATGATTTACTCAGACTGGCGGCAGTCTCTTTATTCGCTTGATCCATCAAATACATTGCGTGAGATTAAAAACCGAAAGCTTTCCGAAAGAAACTTTTTTTGTTGGTATGGTGGATAAGTTCTTGCTGTTTTTTTTTCGTGAAATGTAATGCTTTTTTTTAAAATCATTCCTAATGCTTTCAAACGTTTCGAAACTGTCGTGTGATCAACTCCTAATGATTTTGCAAGTTTAGCTAACGTCTTCATGAATACCTCCAATAGGGATGTTTCCAGTAACCAAAAATGAAAAAAATATTTTTATGAGGTGATAGCTTATAATTAAAGTAATGTTCGGAAGTGCCGATTTTATTTTATTTTTGTGAAAATTGTAGATAACTTCATATAAATAAATTGTAAAAAAATATCCATAAGTCACGTGACAAAGAACACCAATCGGAGCGCATGACGTCACACTTTGGAAAACACGATCGAGTCAACGCTCTAAGCATACTGCTTTTACTAGGCTGTCACTGTCTTTGCCTAGGATCACGGTCTTACAGGTCTTGCAACGAAGCTAAAGTTTCGTGGTGGGGGTAGGCACGCTTATCGGCTTCACTTTTCGATTCACTAGGCGCCGCTACGCGTCGCTACTAGCAAGGGGAAGTAGTTTCCCCCTCACCTCTTAGGGGCCATTCATAAAACACGTGACGCAGTGGGGAGGGGGGGGGGGGTCGAGCAAAAGTCACGAGACGCTATAAGCATATTAAATCTGGAAAAGGGTGATACTGAGACGCTGAAAATTTTCTGTACTGCCCACCCAAATTTCCGTTTACGAGGAAGTCGCAACTTCTCTGATATCGATTGAGACTCACCTGAAACATCCTCGGGAACACATTGCATTCTAGGTGCATCGTGATAAAAGATTATCAAATTATTTATTATTAATGTACGTGGGGTCGTCCATTAAGGCCTTAGGCCACTCTAGAGGCCGAAAAAATAGGCTTTTTGGGGATTTTTTTTTCAGAAAAACTACAAAATAAATCGACATTACAAAAAAGGGTGTTTATCATCCATATCGGTGACTGTATACAATAATTTTTTTAAGCGATGGATTTCAAAATGGCGGCTGTGCCGCGTTATCTCGAACCTGCATTTTTTAAGTTGGCCGGAAACATAACTCAGACAATTTTCAACCGATTCACTTGAAATGTTGAATATATCTTGAAAAATACATTGTTTATGGAAGTACGTAGGTTTTCGTTTATATTGCATAATTCATTTGTTATTAAAAATTATCTGACGATTTTTTAGGCAAATTTTTGGAAAGTGTAAAATTTCGTCAGATAATTGTTTAAATAAACGTATAAATTATACGTTTTTATATATTACATATATATTTACTTAAAGTAAACAACATAAATTGTTTGTTCTGAAATAGCTTATTAAAATGGTTTTAATATTTTACTTGCTTCTTTTTGTTGAAAGAAAAACGGGAGCAGAAGGGGGGGGGGGGGGTCGGGCTCCATGTCACGTAATTTTCAGGAGCGGCAGGGGGGGGCACCGGCACCCGTCACGAAACGTCACAGAGGGGGGGAGGGGGGTCGAATATTGATAACATTTGCGTCACGTGTTTTATGAATGGCCCCTTACCGGCGAATGGGCCCAACGTGTTTACGTATGTTTTTGTGGCGCGATTGTCGAAATAACCTTGATTTGCGACCATATACCAGAAGGTTCTACGCGGTTTACCGTGATACATTTTTTATCGTGTTTTTACGCATAAGTGTGCATTTTTTTTGGTAGTGTTTGCGAAAAAAATGCGAAATGGCTAAGGGTTGCGCGGTTCGCAATTGTAAAACGGGGTACAAAAATTGTAAGCAGAAATGCTGCGTGTTTCGCGTGCCCAGAAACGTCGAACGATACAAAACATGGCTCGATGCTATTCCGCGACTGAAAGAATCTCAGTACGTGTGCAAAAAACATTTCGAAGAACGATGTATTGTAAGACATTGGAGAAAAAAGGATGTAAATGGTCGTAATATGTGCTGGTATGAATTAATGTATTCAAAAAGTTTTCAGTTTTTTTTCGATGTAAGTAGTCGTCTTTTTTTTTAATCAACACATTTTTTTTATTATTGATTTCGTATATTGTGCAGTTTACACGACAGTACGGTAAATTAAGATAGGGCAAATGGCGCATGCGTTGCGTTCAGGAGGGAAAAGGACAGAAGAGCTATTTCTCTCATCGTCGCACCACTACTTCCCCGTGCCGTCACGCACCAAGCGGCAGAAATCGGAATAAAAAACAGAACCGCTAAGGGTCAGACCTGTATGTAAGACCGTGCCTAGGGTTGACTGCATAATTGTGGCCAATTTCTTTAGGAAACACAGCGACTCCTGCTCGGCAGAATTCAGAAACGTGGAGGCTGCCATTTAAGTATACCTTTCCATTAAAGTATTAAAAAATGTATATAGCATTAATAATATTACAAACTCTGTAATAATAATTCGAAAAATAAGTTCGAAAAATATATCGAACATCAAACAAATCTTTGAGGTTATGTTTCGTTTTATAACTTGTTTTGTTTAATTTAATTGCAGATCTTCAAGATAGTGATACGGTGATGAAAAGAATTTAGAATTCATGCTTGAACTTATTAATTCTGAAATATTTGTTATTGTGTTTGTTAAGAGACCCGTATTTTGCAGAATATGACGTCAAATGACAGGTCTGAGCATTTCGGCGCCCATTTTCAAACTGATGAATAAAATCGCGATTTTCGCAGAATTTGCTGCTTGTAAATGCACAAAATAAACATTTACAGGTATATTATGTATATGTGATCACTTTAAAACACTTTTCCAAAAATAAGCAACATCCCTATTCAACACGTCAGAATCATTCTTTTTGAAGCGTCTAAACCAATCTCTGTGGGTTGTTTCCGACAGAGCGTGGTCGCCGTAAGTCTCAATAAATAATTCTGTGTGCTTCAGCTGCAGATTATTTTTTAAAGAGGTACGGTCTTACATACAGGTCTGGAAACGAAGCCCGATTTCAATGGAGCCGGGTGGTACCGTTGAGCGATCCACGTTTTATTCCGCTAGCCGCCACATGCGTCGCTACTATCGGTACCCCCCACCCGCGGTCTTCTGTGACTTCTCCCTTCCTCCTTGCCGCTTATTATTTCCCCTATCGTCAAGTGAACCATAACCTCGGTCCGTGTGTCATCTCATGCTCTTGAAGTATTTTTTTAACGAACTCGAATTTTAACAGTTGATTGATTTTCATCTATAATCAAGTAAAAATACATCGCTGTATACTGGTAAAATTGAAGAAGATAATGACCCGATTAATACCACTTTTACTAATGCAGAAAAACCCGAAACAAAATAAATCAATAATTACAAAACGAACATTCATTTAATTTGGAAACGTAAATTATGTACATAATTTTTACTTACCGCCATTAATTAATCCGAAGACTGTAGAAACTGGAAAAGAGCTTATCCGACCAATCGAATCATTTAAATACGCCAATAATACGTATACAAAAATAAAGGGACGAATAATTGTAACAACTAAGTATTTAACGCCTCTGAATTAATAAACCATTTTGTTACCTGAAAATAAAAAAAAAAGCTTGTTTAAAAATCGAACTCTGAAGCTTGGGGTTACCAAACTTGGGGCTAACCATTTAGCCAAAGTACGATTTCGTAATTTGGCATGAAGATCGTTTATGTTCATCATAGCTGCTTGGTTCTACAGAATTTTTATATGATATGCAGATGACCTCAATTACGATGGTGTATGCCAATCATTTTGGGCCTCAGTAAGCTTATTATTTGTTCATTTGTTTTCTTTTATTCGTATCCCCATCAAATATGCGACTGGGTTAGGGACACGGTCGACGACGCATGCGCCTCCATCAGGAGAGTGAGAGAGACAGACAGAAGCTATTCTGTCCTTGTCGCACCGTATCCTTCAATAGCAATGCCACGTGGTGGCGAAAAATGTAAAGAAACGTGGATCGGCTATTTTACGTAAACTTTTGTCGAATATTCGTATTGTCGATTATAATGTGCCAACTTTGTGGTAAATGTTTTATTTATTGCATAATTACTCACAAAAACGAAAAAAATAGATCCCAAACGACTCTGGAGTAGTTTCCGTCATATTCACAATAACAGTCTTACCATCGAAACGAACCAAAAAACGTTGCATCAAATCTGTCGGAATTTTATTTAAATAACCCTAAATTGCTTTAGCGGAATTAGTACTGCGGGTAGAATTGTAGTTGAACATGTTATTAATACGCGATTAATTGTAAAACTCCATAAATAATATAACGAAAAACCGAATGGTCAATATAGACCAAATTTGGTCAAAGAGTGCATAAAGTATCCGTCAACATCATATAAAAATTTCAAGTACGAAAGTTGGATTCTTCGTAACAATCGTACCTCCTTAATAAAGCAATGCAGTAACGTTCCCCGCAAATACTCGTTTTGGCCCGAAATATGACACGTTAACTTTATGGAAAAAAAGTTTTTTACACTTCAGCGAAATTATATACACTCGATTTCAAGCTTGCTTATAGTAGTTCGTTATAGATGGGTTAACATTTTAGGTCGTGTTCGTTGGGTCTCATCATTTTGATTCGAACAAGTGCGCATGCGCGTAATGATGCGTAACGCGCAACTGCGCATCATTATGCGCATGCGCACTTGTTCATATTAAAATGATGAGACCCAACGAACCCGACCTTAAACTACACGCACGCAGTTTCTGGTAACGCCATCTGTTGGAAAAAAGCGAGAACTTATTCAACGTCCTAATACATTAATTAAATCTGTTAATTTTGAAGTTGCATCCACGGTATTTCTGAATGAGTGATTTTTCAATTTTCTCCAATTTCTACGACCGTGGGTGGTAGATATCGGGGCATTTCTGTCGCGCATGCGCAGAAACCGCGGTAGATCACAGCGACTCTGGTCCCGTAACGCCATCTGTGCGTCGAAAAATGGGGGTCAGAAACAGCAGCTGTCAAATTTAAAAAGTAACGCACGAAAAACGTGTGTGTCGTGCATATATGTATGTGTAGAGCGTGTGGCACATCAAGCGACTCTACCCCCACCTCAGGAGTTCCCATTTTTGTATTTAAGGCGAAGTGGAAGACGCACCACGTGACATGTGAGTGCAAGAGAGATAGTTGAAATTTTCGAACGACGATATCTCAAAGATAAATAATATTTAATGCGAAAGAAAACCGTAAAGCCCTGCGTCGGGCAATTCTGCAGAGCTTGACGCTTTATTTTTCTCAAAAAAAACTTAACCATCTATGAGAAAATTGGGTTGGAAAATTGGTGAGGTTATGTTGATCTTGGACGTGCCGTTAAGACAATACCGCCTTCCATGTAGCAGACTACTCAAGAGTGCAACTACGGTTTTTTAAAACTATAATTCCAAAATACTTGTCGTTAATGGAAGCCCACGAAAGCTGTGTTAACAATGCACGACAATCTACGATTTCGAACAATTTCTCAATGTAACAGTAGCGTGGGGCGTCTCGTCTTTGACCAACGTTGAAATTTCGCGGTTTCGCGGAATTACGTAAGATCCGAGTTGTGAGGTTATGTTTACCTTTCGGATCGCCTCGATACGCGTACTTTGATCGCCGGCGGTCCCCCGGGCCATACTTTGGCCATACAGAGTATCCTATTATGAATGAATAATCCTACAACTGTCGATACGTCAGATCATGTCCTACTACACTGAGCAAAAAAACATTGATCCAATATCATTGGTGTTATTGAATGAAATTTCGTTGATTCAATTGTAAAATTGATGGTGTAAATAATTGGATTTATTAACCCAAACAAAACGCTATTGACTCCAATAACATGATAAAACTAAAAGTTTTTTTTTCATTTAAAAGATATATTGTTAGCCGAAAACAATATATTATTGAAACTATCTAAAAAATTATCGCGAACAAATTATATAGTTTTGAATGCATTATCTGCAACGAACAAAAAAGCGTCTCAATTAATAACATGAATATTGTTGATGCGAGTACGCAAAAAAAATTAAATTTCGCTCGTTTGATTCAGATAAAATTTCTATTGAGTAAATATGTTATTTTATTTTTTTCACCATATCCGAGATTCATTTCCAAGTACATTATTCGTTAAAATATTAATATTTTATTTTGATTGAAAAATATTAAGCAAATGTCTGAATTGGTTAAAAAATTATGCGAAAATAAAATTTGTTTCTTGTGCATTTGGTTGAAAAAATTCAACTACATTATGGTCGAGCAGCACCGAAATTATAGATGTGAGGAAACCCGTAGTTCTCGGAGTAACCGCTAGAAGCCGCACGCGCGCTCGTTTTTCGTAAGCGTAGCGCGAACCGAAAATCTACTTGTGGTAGTACCTCCACGGAAGAGTTGAATTAAGAAATGGTTGAAATTTGACATATACGTTATTTAATACATTATCCAAACATCTGTGCAATTTGAATAAGTTTGACCACCCCAAACCTGAGATATTTACAGAGAACAGAAGAGCTTATGTTTAGCCGTGGGACTTTAGTAAAAGTCCCACGGTTTTCGAGATAAAAATCATCTGCTTTTGGTTTTTCGCATGCCATTTCAACAAATGATAATTGCAGGATTAACCGTTCATAACCGGACACCCTGTATATATGTATATACACGCGCGCGCGAATGTGCGCCGGCAAGCTATGCGAGTATCCACTGTACATCGTCTGATCTTTCTCCCTCGCGTTCGTAAAGGCAATGAAAAAATGCTACTAGCTAGGCTCCTGCGCTCGCTGCGTTTATGGCTCTCAAGGCTCGCCCCGACGATTCCCTTTGTACGGGCATGCCGCATCTGTCGGTTTTATTATCGCGCACATACACACACGCATACGTGCGAAAACGCAAAATTATCCAATCGGTCGAATGCGGCCGCAATAATAACGAGGCGACATACGCACGTACGTGCGCACCGTGTTCGCGTGGCACGTGTTACTTCTTACCGTTACAGCCGTAAACGTGATTTTTACATTGACGCGCCAAAGTAACGGAGAGATTTATGGAATATTCACACGCGGATGGATTTGCAGCGGTAAATTTGTTAATTTTGGGTGTTTGAAAAAATGCTACACTTACCGTTTAGTCTCCCCGCGCCACTAGGTCGCAGCACTGTGCCGGCGATCGTCGATCGCTGATTGTACTGAGCGAATGAAAATCGTACATTTGTCTGACCGTCATGCCATGTCGCATGTGCAATCGATTCGACAATTCTACTTTGGACGAAGGTGTTTAAAAACAAGTTAAGAAAAACGTGTGATCGTTCGAATAAAATGTTTTCTTTGTTCTTGAGTCAAGTTGAAAAAAGGAATTGTCCACCGCCAGCGGGCGCTCGCGTTCGCGCGGTAAACATCTTCTCGCGGCCGCCATGTTTGTTTTTCGAGGACAAGTTGAGTGTACAGTGCGGCGCGGCGTGCCGATAGAAAAATCGCAAATCTGATACGCGAAATTGGCAGTCTTCGATTTTATCTTTAATTGCACTGGCGTGTGGTCTCGGTATGGCGCCGTCTCGGAAGAACGATCGTGAAGAATCGCGGCTCGGGAAAGGCGAGGAATCTTTCCGAGAGATCGCGCGGCTCGTTCAAGCTCGCGACACTGCGTCGCGTGAGCCTATTTTCGTTGAAACTTTTCGAAAGTGACGTAATATCTCTCCGCACCGTCGGTCACGATAAACTCTAACGAAATGCCGTTTCGATGTCTTTCTTTTAATAATCTATCTGTCGTAATGACAATCACATGTGGCTGACGGGCTCAATGTTCAGGACAGCGAGCGCATTGTTTGCAACGACTTGCAACGCGCGGAGCAAACATAACCGTGCCATCATCGTCGGCACCAAATGATCGCGACCTTCCTGCAACACAAACGTTTTTTCTTTCGTCAAAAATCGTTTTTCTCGATGGGAAATGAACATTCGAATGCGATCTAACAAAAATTAATAATATTACCGTTAATATGCGCGTTCGGCGATAATAAACACTGAACTTTTGGCTGAGACGGCATAGAAACAGGCAAATTGTTTGAGGAGACGTTTCCAAGCTGGTCTCGTTTCGGATGCAATTCTCTATCATGTCCGGATACCCGACAACAAAGTTGTAGACCAGTTCCCATTCGTCCTGAGGCATAAAATTATTGGTCGTAAACTCGAGCGAGCTTCCCGGCTATTTCGAATAAGTAAATAAATTGCAAGTCGGATGATTTTGCGTGTTTTCTTATGGAAAAGACGTTACGAGTGTTTCCTTATGCAGTTTTGTTTAGGTTTTGCCATTAGGTCAATATACGAACCAAAAGCGTAATCGGCGCCGGAGATTATAAGCGATAAAATGATGTCAGAATAAATAGCGCTCGTCAAACGTTTTAAGGGGTTAGGCCACAGTAACGAGTATAAAATCATGTGCGAATTTAACAATTTTTTTTTGTTTGGAAAAGTGATTCACTCTTAAAATTAATTGCACATCTATTTAGTATAAATAACAAGCTGTTAGAAAATATATATTTTTTTCCATGTACAAAATGGCCGGCTACTCGAAACGGCTTTTTTCCAATTGACGTGACAAATAACCAACAATTTTCACTCGATTTACTTCAAATTTAAAAGTTACTTTCCTAATTGTATTTCGCAGAGTACGTACGGAATTTCTGAGTAATCGAAAACTTTATATGTTACGAGCAGTTTATGAGCAGTTGTAACGAAATTTTTCACTGAAAATTCATTTCTTAAGTTCAAATACCTACAACTTTGTAGGAAAAAATTGTGGATGCTAAATGTCACGCCGTGGAGCACCTAAAAAAAGATGACAAAAGAAAATATTAGTAGTCGGCCACAAATTTACTTTCCATCCGTTCTACTCGAAGACAAAAACCGGTGTAGATAGGAATGAATATTGGGATGTAAATGATACAAAGGGAGAACTAAAAGAACCTCGCGCACGGCCCAGATGTGGGAATGGGGAGAAAAAAGGGAAGACGGATTCGTAAACACGAATTGCGGGGTGTGTGGAAAAGAGGAGGAAAGTATCGAACACATTTGGATATGTGAGGAAGCTAGGGTTGGCATAAAGAAGGAATGGATCCAGGCAGTAGACAAATGGAGTGCTAAGAGAGAGGAAGGGGCACTAAGAGAATGGACGACAGAAACGTTAAAGGGGGAAATCAGGCCTGAATTGTGTGAATATATAAAAGCGTACAACCGAGTAAAGAAAAAGAAGAATACAAGAACCGAGGGTACTACTGTAAATATGAGAATCGAGGAGGATTAAGTTTAGAATTGAATTGAAATTAAAATAGGATAAACGGAACTTAGAAATAATGAAAAGAAATGTATTGCTGAACGAGAGCGAACAACCAAATTCACTGTAAGACACTGCTATGAACAGTTGGCACTGTAAAAGGGGTAGCCCACCATACTTTCGAATGAAGTACTTGAATATTAGTAGTCGGCCATTTTTTACATCGAAAAAAATATATAAATATTTTCTAACAGCTTGATATTCATACTAAATACATGTGTAATTAATTTTATGAGTGAATCACTTTTTCATACGAAAAAAAATGGTTAATTTCGCACATGATTTTATACCCGTTACTGTGGCCTAACCCCTTAAGGCGAATTCTGTAGTAGGGCAGCGAATAGTCTGCACGCATGGAACTCGCTCTGAGCCAAGATAATGACGCTATGAATTTCAAATCTGTTAGTCGTGCCAAATCGTGGGAGAACGATAGCCCAAAAACACTGTAGAACCCGTGAAATTCGTGCGACAATAAATCTTTCACAAATTTATAGTCGATCGCGGAATTGTAGCAACAAATGTTCTATGTTTACATACATTTTACACGCTACATTTGCATGTCAAATTTTACCGTCAGTCCTTTGTCGAGAGTCAGTCTGGTCCTGTCTGAATATTTCACAGAATGCAATGCACAGAATGGAGTAATCTTATGCTTGGTGAATTATAATTCATCACGTTACGATCTTATTCAGCATTGAAGTAACGGTACTTGAATATTTTCTTAGTGAAACTCTTTTTTTATTAGCTACTGCGCATTTACTGCCTCAATTCAATATTCAAATTAGGTGCAGGTCTGACTAGCTACACTCGACTGCTTTTTCAGAAATCAAAACATGCGCATTGAATTTTTTGAGAGATGAGTGTTTAAAATCAAGTTTAAAATAAATATGTGCCTCGAATTTCTTGCCAGGCACTTTGATGAAAAGCTAATCGATACGTCAGAAGGAAAAACATCAGTTGCAATCGAATTCTCCAACTCGTAATCTGGAAGGGCCGCACCTCTTGGGATAATTGACTAACATCGATGCTGTCAATGTCTGGTAGACAGGGATAACGACCGAGGCATTCTTCTTCCTTAAATCTTTGCAGGATGGCGCTCATCCTGGCAGTATTATACAGTACGAACGATCCACCTGGAAAGTAAACACTCGATAGAAATATTCGGCGAAATAAGTTGCTAGAAAATTCTCAAATGCATATATCGATATTTATTTGCCGTCGATCGCGTTAGATAGTCTTGTTTTTATCGGAAATAGCGAGATCAAAGTCATACTAATCTTCCATGAAATAACGCGATGAAAAAATGGTCATTTGCAGAAATATTTTTTAAGGGAATGGCAGAATCTTTGATTATAGAAATTTGAAAATTTTCTGTGGTGATAATAAAACCAATATTTTTTTATTATATTAATTCACTATTACATTATTATTATATTATATCGTATTATATTATGCTATATAATATATATTTTTTTAGGTGAGTGGGCTATAAAAAATGCAAAGTGTTTTAGCATGAGGAATAAAGCATAAAACACAATATATAATATTTTATAATAATTGATTATTAATTATTGATCGAGTTTATTATAGTAGTTTTATTTTATAAATTGACCTAAAATTTAATGATTACTATTGCGTTTTTCATAATAGCTACTTAAGGGGAGGGTAGGGGTTTCAGCGTGAACAAAAAAACACTTTTTTGCGAATTTTTTTCATCTATATGGATAGAGTAAATTTATCGAAACCTTTTGTACATTGCGAAGTGTCATTTCAAGAACATTCCGTGAAATTTGTACGCGAAAATATTCACAAACAAGCCGGTGCCGCGTTTTTCTCGAAACCACTTTTTCAAAGTCCGTGTTCACTGCCAATTGAAAACTACATGACCGATTTATTTCAAACTTGGGGCACACTTTCTACATATAAAATACTTTCCCCCAACGGTCAGTTTGAGATTTTTTTTCACATTGAGGGGGTTTTCCACCCCCAAAATGGTGGAATTTTTCGTGAAAAATAGCACTTTTCACTTTACATGACCACCAAAAATTTAGAAATAAAGGAAAAAATTATCGAAGACCGTTGGGGGGAGGATTTGATGATACTCTGACTAAATTTTAATGGTCCTTGATTTCAGATAATTTCTAGCCGAGATACAGTGAACACCGCAAATCGTGTTTTTCCAAAGGCGTTCTTGGAAAAGCTTTGTCACCGGCTTGTTTGTGGATATTTTCGCATACAAATTTCACGGAATGTTCTTGAAATGACACTTAACAATGTACAAAAGGTTTCAATAAATTTTACAATAAGTTTCAATAAACAATAAGTTTCAATAAATCCATATAGATGAGAGAAAACGCAAAAAAGTGTTTTTTTTTTCACGCTGAAACTCCTACCCTCCCCTTAAGAGGGAATGACACCTCATCGCGGTCGGTATGGTAGAACAATTATAGATTCCCAAAAATCTCTGAAACGGCTCTTCAGATCCCGTCGAAACTTTGCCAAACGACGTCAAATAGATAGACGAACAGCTGTCTTCCCCTCAAATTTTCTGAATTTGAGAAAAAAAATGTAGATTGGCTTATGATAAGTCAATCTAGTTTTTTTTTCTCAAATTCAGGAAATTTCAGGGGAAGACAGCTGTTCGTCTATCTATTCGACGTCGTTTGGCAAAGTTTCGACGGGATCTGAAGAGCCGTTTCAGAGATTTTTGGGAATCTATAATTGTTCTACCATACCGACCGCGATAAGGTGTCATTTCCTCTTAAAGCCAACAAAGCATTGATTGTTGTACCTCCAAAAATAGTAGTGTAAATGCAATGTTGATATACGACACGCTCTAATGAATGTCAAATATCGATTTGATGGAATCTGTGTGATAAGTCCAATTAACGTTCAACTTCGAAGTTTCAATAATTCCCACATCGTTTTTGAGAAAAAAAAAAAATTAAAATCCGACCGATTTAGCAGTTTCTCATAAAGAATCGTGAAATTGGTTCGGTTGCCCATAAAATTCCAGCTCAATTTGCGATTTCTTCACGAGAAACTGTCGAATTGTCTAGACTCATAACTTTTTTCTTAAAAACTTCGAAGTTGGACTTTCCTCGGACGTATCCATAGAAACAAAAAACCGTATCAGTCATATGGTTTTGCAGTTTGTATCGTGACGCAACGAAAATTCTTTTTTATATTCCCACTCTCTAATTTTTTTACCAATATACAACGCATTTGTTTATAGGTCCCGATTGCATATCTCCAAACGAGCAGCTCGAAAAATGCAATGAAAATAATTTTTTCTCATTTGCCAAATTTCATCAGACAGATTTGAGCTGCGAAAATCACGCAAAGATTTTTTGAGATTCTTATTAGATTGGCAAGAAAGTCTTTGCATCTTACCACCATAAAATAAAAGAGCAATCTTGAAACGAATGATTAATTTTATGATACAATGGTGGATACACCGAATAAAATTAATCATTTGTTTCAAGGTTGCTTTTTTATTTGAATTTTAGCGATAAAAAGCAGACTTCCTTGCCAACCTAATATTTAGCTGTCTATGAACTCAATCTGCAAAATAGGATCTTGGATATCAATGAAAATAAGAATTTTCGTTGCATTCCATCTACGCAAACTTCAACATCGTCTCGAAAGATGGTTGCGTGATTTTGGTAGCTAAGATTTGTGAAAAGAAATCTAAGCGAGCGAATAATTTCGATTGCGTTCCCACGATGCAAACTTCAATCTCGTACTCATCGGTGAAAAGCTCGACTCTTGTCAGACTTGCTCGATCTTCGCGCTACCGGATTACCTTTCGAACTGGAAACCCTCCTGTCGGGATCTTCCTTGGTCCGAACGAAGACGGGCCTGGTGGGCTTTACGGAAAGTAGTTCAAAGGTGAAGATCGCCTCGGCTATGCTCCTCGGATCGCTTGCAGCAGGCGACTTTACCTCGGCCAAGCGCCTCAGGGCCTCCACTTTTCCGTCGATGTACGTGGACACCGAGAGTCGCGTTTCTTTCGCGTTGGTGTCCGCGTTCTTGGCTACTCCGCATAAACAGCGCCGATAGCCGTCTTCCAGCGGGCCTTGGGACTTTGCGGTCAAGGAGTATCGGAAGTCGGCCGGCGCGTCGACAACTCTGAATCCTTTGAGTTCGAGCATTCGCTCGGACACTTCCTTGATCAGTCTTAATCTGGCGTTCGTCAGATCGGACTCTTTGTCCTCTTCGACTCTCAGACTCACGCTCTTCCCCACCGATCTTTTCCTTGCGTAGCTCGAGCCGTGCCTCAGGGCCCTCCTAATGGCCGACTCGAGGATTCTCCTCCTCTCGAGGAACAGAGACACTCGGTCATTCCGCGAGGAGCTCCTCTCGATCGCCATTGGCCATTTCGCACTGGCAATGATCAACGAGTCCGTCGCCTGAAATCGATAAAAAGCGTTGACAAATTTGAGGTTACGGGGCGGACTTCGTTGTATCGGAGAGAACGAACTGTCACCTTTTTCAGGATATCCGCCTCGGACAGTCCTACGATGTCGCACTTTTTTCTGCGCAAATAATATTCAAGTATGTTCGAACAATCTTTTAGGCTTGTTAGTCGGTGCGTCGAATCTCGCCAGGCCGAGAGGTTAACGGGAAAACACATTTCACCGTTCGCTCTCAAGTTTTCGCTGTTTATCTTAACGATCGGTTTATCGAACACTGTGCCCACTAATTCATCTTGTAGGAGATTCACCACAACTCTGTTGCACAAAATTACGGGCTCGTCCATTTTTAATCACGTACGGAACAAGTTTGACAAGCGACTCGAACTTCGCTGAAGACGCACATAACCTCATTTTTGCATTCGATCTGACTGCTCACTGTGCTGGAGACCATTCACAATCAGAAAAAAAGTTGAGTTTTTTTGGTTTGTTAAGGGGAGATATATAGCTAGATGGTCGAGGTCGAAGATTTAGAAGGTATGAACATTCCGTCGACCGTAGAAGACCTACACTATGGGCGTGGTATCGATGATTCCATGCAAGTTGACAAATTTCATGATTCATTCATTCCCAAATTTTCAAACGCGTTTTTCTCAAAACCACGTTTCTCAAATCGGTACCCAACATTTCTCGAAAACGAATGAACCGATTGCCTTGAGGTTTTTTGTGGTTATTCTATACACCATTATCTAGTACTTGTCATAGGATTTTTTTTTCCGTTACTTACTTTTTGTTTTATAGACAAAATAATAAATAATTTTTAATCCAAAAATCAATATTTATGTTCAAACGTCCGCCATTTTGTCATAAATCGATATTTTCAAAATCGGCTATGACAAGTACTAGATTATAGTATCTAATTTAACAATCTTTTTGGTTTTTTCAGATGATTTTTGAAGTATGGCCAGTGGATACCGTATACGCAGATTTTTTTACGACGCTCCAAGGATCATAGAATATCCTTGTATATTTTTGATATTTTTAAATGAAGAAAATTAAACATATTTTTGAATGTATATACTTTTAGATAATTGAAACCCCAATCCGAAATTTCAAATAGTTTTCCTTGAAAAAATTCACAAAAATGACCTTTTTTCGGGCTCCTAGGTGTATATCACCCTTTAAAATCTCTAGGGCTTTGCGGCATGCTAAAATTTGTAGGGTAGGATAAAGGCTTGTTTTAAACTTATAAAGAAAATCCATTGCCTTAGGTAAATTTGCAATTCTCTGCTATCGTTTTGCAACAAGATATTTTCATACTTACCTGTTGGAAGTTTTTTTTCCAAAAGTTACTTTGTCCATGTTACTGTTGTTGGAGTTATCCAGACACAGAGGCCCGGTTGTACAAGGAAATTATTTCGGATCAGGTAAAAACACTCTATCTAATAAAAGTCCTTGGAACAGCTGGCACGTTCGTGTATTGGGCGAAGCGTGTTTTTGCTCATTTAATATAATTCACATTTCCATTCCCACACTTTTCTGCTTTTATTCTGCAGAATTTATCCTTACGTATCTTACAAACTTGTCAGCAACAAAAATACTTGTCCGTTTAATGTTCACGGTAACATTATTAACAGATAATTAATTAGCTTTATATATATTTTTTCTATATCGGGTTTTACATGGAATGATTATACTTCACATACGCTATAGCCGCTAGCTCTTTGCAAAACTCTTCCATCACGATTACGCTCTCGTACAAAATGTTTTCCTTATTTAATCTGAAAAAGAAAAGAAATATACACCCTACAATAATCAATTTTTACAAACGCAACGGTAAACTCCCTAGTATTTTTAATCGGCAGAAAATTGCCCTTCAAATAGAAACGTAAAATGGTTTAAAAGGCGACAAAAATGTTGTTCACCTGTTTGGCCACTTTTTTGGAATTGCGAAAATTGCGAAATTTCAAACAGCCGTAGCATCGGTTCGATTTGAGAGCCGAGGATTTATCGGGGGAGAATTTGAAAGGATTTTGGCAGACTTAGATGATGCTGTGAGATTCATCCCGATATCTTAATTAGATTTCTCGGAAGGTAGACTCCAAAAATCGCCGAAAAGTTGCAGAGGTGTATATATAGAAAAATGGGCAAAAACCGATGGTCCGACTTTGAAATTCGGCCGAAAATCGAAAAATGAACGTAGCTCAATGAAGCGAATGGGATTTTATGGAGAAACCGATACCGAAGAGAATGTGTACAGAGTGGAGTTTAAAATCGAGGCAGATGAGAAATTATCGATGATTCAGTGCAGCCACTTATTTTTTGCTGGGATGGCAAAAAATTGGCATTTCAAATATTCTTTTTACTGGTCCATTTCGATGCATTTTTACCCCCTGAACACGAATTCGAGATTAGATTTGCCCCGAACCCTTTATTTCTACAATAAATAATCGAAAAAGTATCGGGACACGTTTTTCGCGTTTTACCGACTTCATTTTCAGTTTTCGGCAAAAACTCGGTGATATTCATAATCGGTATAAAATTTTCCAACAGGTAGGCTCCCAAAATATGGGGAAATTCATAAATTGACGTGAAATCGGTGGACCGCTTTCACGTGAAAATAAAAAGAAATTAATGGCGTTGAAGTTTGCATCGTTGGAATGCAACGAAAGATCTTTCCTATTTTCTTCATTTCGTCATTTTTATTGTCATCTATAAATTTTCCATGCATTAAGATCGTGGATCCCTCGTGAGGATAAGAAAAACCTAAATAGGCGAAATAAATGTGAACCATAGAAGAAAAATTAACTTTCGTTGCATTCCAACGATGTAAACTTCAACATAATGCATATACATGAGTTTCAGAAAAATAGAAGGTGGACACCAAAGTGATGTTCCTCGATGACGTTGAAGTTTGCATCGTTGGAATGCAAGGAAACTTGATTCTCTCCAATTGCTTAATTCTTTTCGCCGATTTTGCTTGTAAAAATCACTCAAACGTAATATACCAGGTGTAGAAGTATGAAACCGGATTTTCCCTACAGATGGCGCTAGCCATCAGTTTAGGGACCGTAAGACCGCTTCTGCAGCGCCACCATCTTCCTCTAACAGCTGACGAAGATTTTCAACACACATCAATCCAAGTTCCCTACACCGGTATATTTTTCTATAACCTTAAACATGTCGAGTTTTGTGTCTACGAACTACGATTTTCGGACACCATTGGTTTTCTGTTATCATTTGAAGAAAACTGCTGCAGAATCGCATCGAATGCTTGCCGATGCTTACGGTGAACATGCTCTTGGTAAAACAGTGTTTCGAGTGGTTCAAAAAATTAAAAAGTGGTGATTTTGACGTGAGAAAAGAAGAGCGTGGGAAACCACCGAAAAGGGTCGCAGACAACGAATTAATCTATTACGAGCTGCTAAAACCTGGTGAAACCGTTAACACTGATCGCTACCAACAACAAATGATCGATTTGAATCGAGCATTGCGTGAAAAGCGACCGGAATATGGAAAAAGGCAACACAAAGTCATTTTGCTCCATGATAATGCTCCATCACACACAGCAAAACGGGTCGGAAAAACGATCGAGGCGTTGAGTTGGGAAATACTAGCGCATGCGGCTTATTCTCCAAACTTGGGTCGTGTTCGTTGAGTCTCATCAATGGTCGTGTTCGTTGGGTCTCATCATTTTGATTGCGCATGCGCATAGTGATGCGCATTTGATGATGCGCACGTTTCGTTGCGCAGTTGCGCGTTGCGCATCATTATGCACATGCGCACTTGTTCGTATCAAAATGATAAGACCCAACGAACACGACCCATTTCATTCGAACAAGTGCGCATGCGCATAATGATGCGCAGCGCGCAATGAAACGAGTGATTCGTTTTGCGCATGGCTCGTTTCATTGCGCAGTTGCGCGTTGCGCATTATTATGCGCATGCGCACTTGTTCTTATTAGAATGATGAGGCCCAACGAACACGACCGCCGTCCGATTATCATCTATTCGCGTCAATGGGGCACGTTCTCGCTAAACAATGCTTCAATTCGTATGAAAATGTACCAAAATGGCTCGACAACTGGTTCGCTTCAAAAGAACTGTTTTTTTTTGGCGTGGCATTCATAAACTGCCGGAGAGGTGGGAAAAATGTATAAATAGCAATGGAGATTATTTTGAATAAAATATTTCTTATCATTTTCAAACAACAGACGTGTAATTTTTACCAAAAAGAATCCGGTTTTATACTTCTACACCTGGTATTATATTACGGTTAAAAAGTAAAAAAATTCTTTGCTTTCCAACGATGCAAATTTTAACGTCATGTTCCTCGTGAGTTGCAATACTCACGCCTCTTGGTTGCAATCTTCGAGAAGTTTTTTCCTCGTGTCCTTGAGGATCTGCTTGTAGTTGGGCTCTTTGGTGACCTCGTTGGACAGTTGCTTGACGACTTTTTGCAAACACGTGAAGAGGCTTTTCAGGCCTGGACCAAGGGGCAAAAGAGGATTGAGAAGGTACTCGTGAAGATACGGATGTGGGAGCAGCGCCAGCCTCGATATGACCACCGTCAGTTGCAAGTTGATCTCGTATCTTTGGTTCGGAATGTTGGCGACTTTGTCGAAGAGCATGGCAATGAAGGGACCCGTGTAAAATCGGTTCGAACAGTGGTCGGCTTCCGGTCGGGAGTCGTAACTGGCCGAATCGTCGACTGTCACGGCCTCGAGTGGCCAAGCCAGCAATGCACAGTCCGTTCGAACTTTTGCGTACTGTTTCTCCCAGTCGGCCATGTAACGCTCGTAATGATTGACACCCGAGTCCGTCTGCAGTTGGCGAGGCATCAACGACAGAAAACTGCAACATCCAAGTGCAAACTTCTTTTTTCCCGTTCATTTTTCATCATCGTGAGGCACCTTAGTGATAATATTTCTCAGTTTAAATGGTCGACGTTATTGAATTTCTGCTTTTGTTTGTTTTTGGGTGCGTTTTTCATTTTTATTTGGTGTTTTCTTCACGCGAGGGAAAATATTCCGAACAGCGAGTAAACCATTATTCAAAGTCCATCCTGCTCGGCAAATTCATTCGATCGCGTCTCGAAAAAATGTTCAGCACTCGCAGCTACTTTTTGAACTGAAATCAAGTAAAGAAAAAGCTTCGAGACGTCGCTAATCGTATAAGAGCGTGCTAAAATTCTGAATGTGCATTACATAGAATAAAAAACCAGTCGTCATTTTTTGTAAGATTCGTTCAAATTTGATAAAATCTGCATTAGGTTTTTCCAAATATGAGAAAAAGCAGGAAAAGTGAATTAGGAATAAACACATTTAAGGAGTTAGGCCACTCTAGAAGCCGAAGAAATAGGCTTTTTGTGGATTTTTTTCTCAGAAAAATGAAAAATGGTTCCAGGTTACAAAAAAGGGTGTTTATCATTTCAGTGACTGTACGCAATAATTTTTTTGAAACGATTAATTTCAAAATGGCGACTGTGCAGCGTTTATCTGTTATGCGTTTTGTTATACTGCATAGTTTAATTGTTATTAACAATAATCTGACGATTTTTAGCCAATTTTTGGAAAGTAAGTTATTAACAATAATAACTATATATAACAATAACTATTATATAACAATATAGTTCCATGTTTTTATATTGTTATATAATTGTACCATTATATTGTTATATAATTCCATGGAATTATATAACAATATAATAACAATAATGTTATTAACAATAATCTGACGATTGTTTAGGAAAATTTCTTACTTTCCAAAAATTTGCCTAAAAAATCGTCAGATAATTGTTAATAACAAATGAACTATGCAATATCAAAAAAATCCTACGTACTTCCATAGACAATGTATTTTTCAAGATAAATTCAACATTTCGAGTGAAACGGTTGAAAATTGTCTGAGTTATGTTTCCGGCCAACTTAAAAAATGCAGTTTCGCGATAAAAGCTGCACAGGCGCCATTTTGCAATTAATCGCTTCAAAAAAATGTTTGTATACAGTCACTGATATGTATGATAAACGCCCTTTTTGTAATCTCGATTTATTTTGTAGTTTTCCTGAAACAAAAATCCCGAAAAAGCCTATTTTTGGCCTCTAGAGTGGCCTGAGGCCTTAAGTTGCAATAAGTATGGAAAAATCATGATATCATGCAACGACACCGAACGGCCAATGAAGTTCAAATCCGGAATGCGAACGTTTTGAGATACTGAAGTTTGCATCGTTGGAACGCTACAAAAATTCTTCCGAATTGTCAACATTTTTCCGTGGCATATTTAGGCGACAAAAATCACTCAAACTTTTTTGAGTGCCCGTATTGGAGATCTACGTCTCAAACGTCCGAGAAACGATTTTCGATAATGCAAATAAATAAATAAATAAATAAATAGATATAATAAAAAGGGGTTTTTGCTGCATTGCAATGTTGCGAACTTTAGCACCCTAAAATTGTCTTGTCAACATTTTGCGCAGAGTTCCAATATAAAATCCGTAATATGGAGTACGTTTCGAAAAAAAAAGTTTTCAAAATTCAACTTAACTTATTCGCGAAGCAAATGATTGCTGGCTCACCAATTAATGATCCTGTGAATGTTACTGGGCGCCAGAGTCCTACTGTGTGTCTGTTCTTGTGAAAAATCCAAGGACCCCTTTTTCTCTCGTTCTCGCTCGTCCTCCTCGTCGCTCCAGGATCCGATTGCGCTGTCAGCCGCGCTGTTATCGTAATAGCCACGGGACGTGAGGTACGAGAGAACCAGACAATGCAGGACATGCTCGTCTCGTTTGTCCAAAATCTCCTCGAATAATTTTAAAGTCTCCAGGCTCAAATCCTCGCTGTCAGTGTAACAATTCTCTATGAGTGTGTGCAACACGCAACTGCCGCATACGCTTCCGATATCAGGCTCGTTCCGGTCACCCACCAGCCAATGACTGATCTCTGAAACATTGGTCGATGCGATTCAAACGGAACTCGTAAACGTGTTGTCTCGTCGTTTAGGTACAGTTTCATCAATCGTTTCCACTTTCGAATGTTCGTCATCCGATACTGGAGAGACTTCGAAGAACGTTTTACAAAAATATATAATTATTAATTATTTGGGATTGACAATCAATCATTCAAGTCACGTGAGCACATCGAAAGACTCACGATCTGATGCTAGATACATTTGGGATAATTTTGACCGGAATAGTTACGAATTATTTGAATTCGAGCAAAAATATATACAATCAGGAATTATTTCGGATTGAGCATCAAAATTGATCGAATTTGATAGAAAAATGTCTTATCGATTTGTGCGCAAAGATTGATGTGAGTAAAATTTTGTTTTTTATCAATATCCGAAATATAAAAAAAACGTCACAAAATATTTAATGTCTTTATTATTAGGGATAATAATTATAATTTAGGGATAATAATTATAATTAGGGATAATAATTATGGGATAATTTTGACCGGAATTTGGGATTTGAAATAATTATGGGATAAATTTGGGATAATTTTGACCGGAATTTGGGATTTGAAATAATTATGGGATAAATTTGGGATAATTTTGATCGGAATAGTTACGAATTATTTGAATTCGAGCAAAAATATATACAATCAGGAATTATTTCGGATTGAGCATCAAAATCGATCGAATTTGATAGAAAAATGTCTTATCGATTTGTGCGCAAAGATTGATGTGAATAAAATGTTGTTTTTTATCAATATCCGAAATATAAAAAAAACGTCCCAAAGTATTGAATGTCTTTATTATTGGGGATAATAATTATAATTTAGGGATAATAATTATAATTAGGGATAATAATTATGGGATAATTTTGGGATAATTTTGACCGGAATTTGGGATTTGAAATAATTATGGGATAAATTTGGGATAATTTTGACCGGAATAGTTGCGAACTATTTGAATTCGAGCGAAAATATATACAATCAGGAATTATTTCGGATTGAGCATCAAAATTGATCGAATTTGATAGAAAAATGTCTTATCGATTTGTGCGCAAAGATTGATGTGAATAAAATTTTGTTTTTTATCAATATCCGAAATATAAGAAAAAAACGTCACAAAATATTGAATGTCTTTATTATTAGGGATAATAATTATAATTTAGGGATAATAATTATGATTAGGGATAATAATTATCCCTATCTCTCTATTATCCCAAATGTATCCGAAGCAAAAGAGCTTTTTCAAACATAATTTTGTAAATCACCTTTCCAATTACTGATCAAAATACTTTTTGAATTGTTAAAAATCGATTAACTATTAAGGCGGCCATCCCATTTGACTGGTCCAAGAAATCGAAAAAAGAAATGTTGGACCCGGCATAGCAGACTCACGGTGAGACAACATTTTCTTCATGTAAATCGTACTTGAACTTTCAAAAGCATTTTTCTCAAAACTGTATTTTTCAAATTGGCTTCCATGATATCTCCAAAACTATTGAACAGATTCCGCTCAAAATTTTATGGTATAGTCAGCACATCTTTAGTTCTCATCCGAACTAGAATATTTCTGATATCTGCCATAGTTTTGTTTTTTTTTTAGCTGAAAAAGTCGAAGCAAAATTACGAAACTTGGAACTTAACTTTGGAAGCCGTGCCAAAAATGCAAGTTTCGATATTTTTACTGTTCTCTAGTTACGGCGATAGCCTTAGGTCGACAAATTAAAATGCCGTTTGATTTTTTTATTTCAGATGAGCAAAATCTCCGGAACCATGACAGCTGTCAACCAACTTTTCGTACACATGCGTATCTTCCGTACGGTGCAAAGTCGATTCAACTCGCTATTTTTTATTGATAAAATTCTGAGGGACTGTAAAAATGTCCATAAAAGTGTGGTGAAAATTCACAGATGGTGTGTTTTAAGGGGTTATATACAGTTAACATTTTCGAAAAATCGATTTTTCGAAAATTCGCAAAATTCGAAAGATTCGAAGAACCGATTTTTTTCGTACTTTACATATATTTAACTACACACACAGAAAATGTCTTGTCTATCCGGCGAATATTCTCGAAGTTACACGCACATTTGTAATGACGTGTCGGAGCGTTCAAAAGTGCTTTTAAAACTTTAAACGCGTTTTTATTAAAACTGTGTGTTTTAAAGTCGGTGAGCAAGATCATTCGGAAACGGCTGAACCGATCAGTCTCAAATTTTAACACAATCTTTTCAAGTATATTTTTCAGTAATTAATCGAAGGTTTTTTCTCACCGATCAATATTTTCCATTTTATCAACAATTTAAGGCCAAATTTTTTGTCGAAAAACGATTTTTTTTTTCAAAAATTATTATTTTGCTTATTGCTTCGATCAATTACAAGATAATCCATTATATTAACGAAATATTTTTGGCGTCTTGCTCACCGCAAGAGGCCTTTTTTTAGAGGTGCTCCCGGAGATCAGCTATAGCACCTTTCAAAATAATTATTTTTCCAAAAAAAAAATGTCAAAATACAGTTAAAAGTTACCATAATATGTGTCCAAATTTTTACGTTAATAGATTTAAAGGTCGTCTCGAGAAAAATTCTTGAAAAATCGATCTTTGTGGGCCTCCTGACTGTATATAACCCCTTAATGGTTTTTAAAACGAAAATCCCCAAAAAATAGCTGTCACGTGGGATGACCCCGTTATCGAAAGTCGTTTCCCAACTTTGAGATCAAGTCAAATGAAAATGTAGATCACCTGCGCAGAGCAAAGAGGATGTTATTTTTTTGAGACTCTCGGTGAGTAGCGCCGTTATGAGAACTGCGTGGTGATCGGCCAGCGATGGTGTTATGACCTCCTCGAAGAATCCTTTCCGGATACTCGTCGCGAGAACATGGGCAACCTCGTGGTGGGCTTCCTTGATAAGTTGATCGCAATAGTCGAGCCACGCAAAGTACGCGGCTATCTGTCGACAGCCCGGAAACTTTTTCTCGCTTGTCCACATTGGCGAATCGAGGCCCCAGGTCACGTCGATGTCGTCGATTTCGGTCGGATCGACGTGTGCTGGTATCGATTTGAACAAGTTGTCCAGCCGTCTCGTCACGACTCTTGGCAAGTCGCTTCGCGCCATTGTCAGGGCAAAGGACGAGTCGTCCAGGGCTGCTAGGACCATTATCCCTTCGCAGGCTCTTACCCTCACCATATTGTCCTGAAAATTCATAGACAACGTACACGTGCACCTATCTACATATAGGGTTCCTCTAAATGACCTGACATTTTGATTTATTGATAAGCCGTATTATTTATTCGAAAAGTACGAATATTTTTATTTTAATATAAGGTACAAACGCGGAGGTCAAGTGTGGAACATAATATCCGATAAATAACCGCCTCGTCCCTGTTTGCAAACGTTCACTCTTTTGACGAAATTTTCAATAACATTTTGGCATGATTGCGGACCAATTTCATTAAGGGGCTACACCAATGTGACACTTTTAAAAAATCGTTTTTTTTGCCTTTTTCGACAGTTGATACTTTCAAAAATATCCTGTAAAAATTTCAAGGCCGTATATCTAATAATTTTATCTTGCAAAAATCGACAATTAAATCTTTAAGGGAGACTTTGTCCTTGAAATGCAGCGGGAGATGTTAGCGGCTCAACATGAGCAGCTAGAAGAAGAGGAGGGATGCCTCTATGGACCAGGCATTGCCGATTAGCGGTAATTATAAACACATTTGTGTAAACACATTACAAAACTTTAAACGCTTTTTTCTCGAAAACACGTTTTTAAAAATGGCTGACATTCTCCTGACCGCTGTAATTAACATCTCGAACTGAAATTTGGAGAGCATACTCAGAAAATATGTCTTCACGGAATGACGGATCGTTTTTTCGATAAGTACATTTTTGCATTTAGTATTTATCTTTTTATGCGAAAAAAAACGCGAAAATTCGATTTTTTTTAAATTGCCGCCATTTTCCGAAATTTGTACTAAACGAAAAACCCATCCGTCATTCCATGACCAAAGGGTCACAGATTGATAATATGCTTTGAATTTGTGTTTCAGATCAACAAAGAGGGGGCAGTGATGTCAGCCGTTTACCTCCCGCGATTTAAGGACCTGTTTTCGCGGAGCTGCAACGGCCGCCATTTTGGTTTAAAAAAAAAAAAAATTTTTTAACGTTCTGTATATCATGAATAAAAGCAAGAAAAAAACCGCACTCAAAAAGCTTTACTCGTTTCCTTTAAAAAAAATAAAATGTAAACACTTGAAATATGGCACTCCAAGGACAAAGTCTCCCTTAAACGCGTTTTTCTCGAAGTGAGATTTTTCAAATTTGCTGACATTGTAACTCAAAGAGCAATTATACGATTGACTTGAAATTTGAACTGAGTTGAACTTGAATATATTAACTCTACAATGACACTACAATATATTAACTCTACAATGACGTAGGATATTTTTGATTGGATGAAAATTGACGATTTGGCATTGAAAAAAACGACCATTTTATAGGCAAGAAAACAGACGTTTTTTTCATAACTACGCCATTTTTTTTATCTTGATATTTTTCGAAAATCCTACGTCATTGTACAGTAAATACCTTCGAGTTTAATAATTTTTTCCTTTTTCGGTTTCAGCTACTCAATCGGCCGGAATCACGTCAGCAGTGGAGGAACTTTTTTTTGGTGCCTCCGAAGGCATCGCATAAGTCACTTGGATCTCAATATTTTTCTATGAAAAAATTATGTAATATAGGTAACATATAGCCAAATATATTCTTTATTTTCTGAAACATTTAATTGAGTACCTTTCTTCCAAAAAATTCTCGAAAATCCCCCAAATTTTCAGCGTTCACACTGGTCATAGCCCCTTAATCGTGCGTCCAATTGCTTCCTAGAGCTCCGAATTGGTCTGTGGATTATTGGCATACACTTTTTCTTTCAGAAAACTCCAAAGAAAGAAGTCCAATGACATCAAATCGCACGATCGTGGTGGCCAATAGAGCATTACACCCTTTTTTGAAAGATGTCTCAATTTGATCCTTTGATGGTAATAAACCACTAGAATTTTTATTTCTATTTTATGGAATCGATAAGTGCCATAAAAACGCATTGAAATTTTACATTTCAAATTTCCGCGCGGAAACTCTAGCCGCCATGCTGCTTCGGTTCGTGACGTCACTTGCATAGTAAACATCGACGCTGCGCCAATTGCGAAAACGTAAATTTTTTTGGTTAAAAGTGAGTTACAAACCTTATCGTTGGTGTGTTGTTCCTAAGTGTAAGAATACTAGTATGAAAACAGCGGGCAAGTTGTGGATTAAAATGCCAATTGATATAAATATGAGGAAGACTTGGTTAAAACTTGCGAGAAGAGAACCAAAGTCATAGTCCGAAATAAAACTCATTTGTTCTTTTGTAAAGTACAGATAACTGTTTGAAAATGTGCAATTACCTATGACAAACGAGAATATATACTGGTTGACGCTTTCTTTCACAGGTTAGAGAGTAATATGTCTACCGCTTTCTTTGTTTACTATGTCAATGCCGTCACGTCGGAATCCATTATGGCCGCTACCGTTTCGCATGGTCGTTGAACAGATAGAAAAAGTAGGTTTAAAAAAATTAATTATAAAATTTATTTTGTGTTTTTATAAATAAAAACCAACATTATTCGATTGCTGATTGGGAAAACTACTTTATTTGTACATTCTTACAAGGGGACAGTACGGCAGTCGGATTTTTGTAATTTTTTGTACTCATGGTACGTGAAGTTCAGAGCTCGAATATTAATATCCCAAAGCAGTTCGACGCCATATTCAGAAATTTTCGAGAAAATTGACTTTGAAGTTTTCGAGCGCACTCTTATCCCACAAAGATGCAACGATATTCGAACCGGGCTCGTGGCGTACCCGGTAGCGCTCGAGTCTAGTAATCGCGGGGTCGCTGGTTCGAGTCTCACTTCGAATTTTTTTTTTTCATTTTTTTTTAATTCGCATACCTCCATCATGTAAATATCCCGATAAATTTTTGTTGTATATAATCACATATTATTATATATAATTAATAGAATATATCTATATATGTTTATATATGTACAAAATTCATTATAGTTATACATAATTATATATTTTCTCATATATGATCATATATTATTTATATATAACAATAGGTGATTATTTATAAAAAAATAAATAAATAATCCCGGGATAAAAGTCATAAAATCTATGCTAATTCACATATATGTATTTATAATTGTCAATGATAAATGCAAGTCTTATTTTTGATTATCTCTTGCTTGAAATTGCGAATAGAATTAATGATAGAGAAGATTGCATAAAAATTCATTCTATTGTTCATTATCAGTTGTCTTCTCCGGTCTTCAATAACATGATCAGATATGCGTGGTTTGCTTCGAAACTTTGCGATCAAAGAGAAATCTTCATGAACGTGAATGAAGTTTGTTTTCCGATCGATGTATTGAAAAAAAATTGCGAATGTAACAATGCAGCGTTTGTACGGTGTGCGAGATGCCGTGAAAATTACTGTTTTCCTTGTTTTTACGATGGTTATCACTCTGGCTCGTGTAACATTACACCCGATGTATAAAACAAACGAATACAGACCGAATAATAAAGTATTCAATTCCTTACCCGAGGTTTTTCATTTTCATCCTAAAAATGAACCAGCGACCCCGCGATTACTAGACTCGAGCGCTACCGGGTACGCCACGAACCCGGTTCGAATAACGTTGCATCTTTGTGGGATAAGAGTGCGCTCGAAAACTTCAAAGTCAATTTTCTCGAAAATTTCTGAATATGGCGTCGAACTGCTTTGGGATATTAATATTCGAGCTCTGAACTTCGCGTACCATGAGTACGAAAAATTACAAAAATCCGACTGCCGTACTGTCCCCTTGTTAGTATTTTTCTTACATAGAGTAAAATACCCCATTCACGTCGCTGCGGCGCGAGATAACACGACCATGAAACTTCGTCTGCAATAACTATGCACTGAGAAAAAAGCATCGTCGAATGTGCAAAATGCATTTCTTTGTCTCGAAATTTGGTTGTTTTAACAGTTGCTCAGACATGCTAAATAAGATGCAGTTCACACCACTATACTATTTTACCACCAACTATACTGTTTTGTTATGCCAATTAAAAATCAAGTTGAACGTATTTAAAGATACATTTTGTTAAACCAACTGAATTTTGGATGGATGAACGATTTTTTTTTTCACTGTTCGTAACGATGCAGCAAATAACAATTTCTATGCGTTTCTCGACCGTGTAATTATCCATGACTCAACCCCAATACTTCCTGATGCCAGTTGGCAAACAAACTCTATGTTCGCCATAAAATGGCGCGCAATTCAAAATGTCCGGCCATGTTGAGACACCCTTTATTTACACATATCTGCGAATGCCGCAAATACGGAAAAGATTTTAAAAATGGATCCATAGCATAATTTTAAAGTTGATATTCTGTTTTTTATTCGACCGCGTTGCGATAAATAAGCGAAATAAACTTACGGCACTGTTGAGATAGCTGACGAGGGCATCGAGAAGAAGGCTCCCTGATCTCTCGTGCTTGTTTGACGCGTTCAAGAGATCGCGCCCCTTGCCGTTTGCTTCACAGATGGAATTTCGAATTTTGTAATCGGGCTCTATTCGCAAATCTTCGAGATCGCGTAATTCTGCGTCGGGATCGTAGCCCAGTGGATGCGTTGGCTCGGAAATTTTGTCACAGGGCTCGTCGTAATCGGGTGACTCGACGTCCTCGACGGCCTCGGGCGAAACGTCGATATCGTCACGGGGGTTGAATTTCTGGGAGAAAGGGCTCGAGGAATGAGATTCGGTATCCTTTGAGGAGTTTGATTCGTCCGTTCCTCTCGCTGGTTCCCGTCCCGTTTCTTTGGTAACTTTGTCCTGGCGCTTTCGGGGACTTCTTCGGCCCTCGTCTAGCCTCTGCTCGGAAGTTTGATCAACGGAGCCGAGGGATCGACGTCTCTGACGATCGTTCGCGAAGAGATTAGGATTTATGAGGGTGACCGCTTGGGTGTTGAGGGGCTCGAAGAGCGCATTCGAACTGTTGCGCTTCCTCGTCGGCACGTAAGTCACCGATTGCACGTCGATCGACTTCTCGTTATCCTCGTCGCGCCACGACTCCTGACCCTCGAGCCTCATCTGACCCGCCTCGTCGTTCACGATGCTCGTCAATTGCGGATACTTGCAGACGAGGAAGCAGAGGGTCAGTAGGAATTGTATCTCCTCGGGCTCGATCGGCGAGGCGAAGCTTCCGTTGCACTGGGCTATCAATCGTTGCACCGGAGCGTGGACAGGAGCGTGATGCAACAAGGGATGCTTCGATCTGGCCAGAAGCTTTTGCAGAAAAGAGAGACAGACGAGCCTCATGCCCGGTGGGGTTTCCACGATCGCCAGGGTCGACAGCCAGTCCAGGAGCCCGTGCTGCAAGAGATACTCCAGGCAGGGCCCCGTGTCCTCCACCCGCTTCTCCTCTTCCAGCAAAATATCCAACAGTCGCTCCAGGTGGCGGGGTATTGCCGTGCTCTCGATCGGCACCTTGCAATCGGTCTCGTGACTCGCGTAAAAGTTCATCAGCTGCTTCCAGTGATATGTGAAGTCTTGCAACAGCGTGGCTGGTGGTGCTATCTGCAAAAGCAACACCTTCAGCTACAGAATCGTACACTGAGAAAAACAAACCAATTGAACCAAAAAAATATAGTGGTTGGTCCAAATAAATGTGCTGCTGCGGAGTGCCACCGATATATGAGATTGTTACAATACTAGAAAATATTGGAAATTGTGATGGATTCAGGGGTTACCCCCGCTTGCGATTTTGAAAAAATCGCGTTTTTTTTATTGCATTTTTTTGAAGTATAAGTATCTGAGAATATGTCCTGAAAATTTCAAGTCGATCCGAACAAAATTGACTGAGATGTGAGCGTTGAAAGAGAAGAATCCGTTGTGTAAACGACCGGCTAGTCTGCAGTCTGGCGCGCTCGACCCTCCCTCCGACCTTCAATGCATTGTTCGATGAAAAGGGTCGTGTACCTGGCATTCACAACGTTCATATAATAGACTGGAATTTGTAAAAACGGGCCCGGAATAGATGACTCTATGTAAGTTTACAAAAAAAAATATTTTCTTCGTGTAAACTGAAATTGAAACTTTAAACGCGTTCTTCTCAAAATGGCATTTCTGAAGTCGGTGACCAAGATTAATCGAACACTAATGAACCGATCTTCTTGAAATTTTGCAGGCTTATTTAATACATACAAATGTAGTCTTTAATCGTTCGATTTTCTTTTTCGAAAAAAATGGCCGTTTTGCAGCCAAAAAACGGCCGTTTTTTTCGTTAAAATCGAACCATTAACTTTGACTGTCCGCCATTTTGTGAAAAATGAATATTTTTTAAAATCCTTCGATTAAAGACTAGTTTATACTTATATTTGACTAAATCCATCCGCATTTTTTTTTCAGATGATCCACTTCGCCGCAATGTTGGTCACCGCAAACCGTGTATATAAAAACATTATTTCATTGACGGCCATTTGCCACTAAACAATGTAATATTTTTCAATAAAAAAATTACTGAGAGTTCTTCAAGATGTGTTCGTTAAGATGGTATATTGATCGATTAAAAAAGTTTTGTAGTTTTCTTTAAAAAAATTCATGAAAAAGGCCTTTTTTTGCGCTACAAGTGGGGGTAACGCCTTAAAATAACATATTATTTTATTTGAAAAAGCTCTTCTGTTCTCTGAATATCTACATTATCCTTCAAATTGAATTATATTCTATTGAAATCATTCTATATACAATCCGTAGATGTATGGATGAAATAATTAAGCGGTTGCTACAACATTTTTAATTTCGTACAAAAATGTAATCAATGGAATTAATTATTTCTTTGCTGCATCGAAACGAATATGCCACGGGACGAAAGTTTTTCAATTTGTTTTAAATCTTAAATAAAAAGTGAGCATTGGAATGATCATCCACGATAATAGTGGAGAGAATATCAGATATTCAACAGATAAGAACAGATACTACACTTTGATCTTAGCCACAGGCCAAGAAGCGATACTCTTTAGAGTTTCTCCGGCGTTCAAGTAGATTTTCGGTTCGCGCAACGCTTACGAGAAACGAGCGCGCGTGCGTATTCTAGCGGTTACTTCGAGAACTACGGGTTTCCTCACACCTATAATTTCGGTGGCGCTCGGTCATGATTTGGTTGAATTTTTTCAACCAAATGCGCATGATACAAATTTTATTTTCGCATAATTTTTTAACCAATTCAGACATTTGCTCAATATTTTTTAATCAAAATAAAATATTAATATTTTAACTATTAAAGTACTTGGAAATCAATATTGGATATGGTGAAAAAAATAAAATAACATTATCACTCAATAGAATTTTTATCTGAATCAAACGAGCGAAATTCAATTTTTCTTGTGTACTCGAATAAACAATATTCATGTTATGAATTGAAACGCTTTTTTGTTCGTTGCCGAAAATGCATTCAAAACTATATAATTTGTTCGCGACAACTTTTTAGATAGTTTCAATGATATATTGTTCTCGGCTAACAATATATCTTTTGAATGAAAAAAAAAACTTTTAATTTTATCATGTTATTAAAGTCAATAGCGTTTTGTTTGGACTAATAAATCCGATTATTAACACCAATAATTTTACAATTGAATCAACGAAATTACATTCAATAACACCAATGATATTGGATCAATGATTTTTTTTTCTGTGTACTTCAACGCGCCTGAGGAATAACCTCGCCGCTCGCCTTTAAGGTAGTACGTGCACGAAGATCCTCATTAGAAAAAAATTGATTTTTTTGTATGCTGTAGTAGAGACATAAAAAATCACGTCCGCGAAAACTCTGCAGGCCTTACCGGCTAAATACAATAGTGATTAATTCGCGAAATCAATGCATTTAACCCGCACCATACAGGGAATCCGTGCGGATCGAACTTTGGAACGGAAATAATAATAGTTCCCGGTTAGATCAGAGCTATGCGAAAAGCGACGAATAACAAGAAAACTGTCGCGGTCACGTATGTTCCATAAAAAATATAGGTGACGGGACACTTCGAGCAGATATCATCGATTCAATCGACTCATTTTTGCGTTCGCTAGCCGCGTCTGCCATCTCTCTTGTTACAATATGCACATTACACATACACTACAACACACGATTACACATAGGGTAAACAAACACATGCTTGACATGTATCGAAACCACCTGAATACAACGATTCCACGGATGTTGCCAGAATTATGAAATGGCGGCCTGTGACAACTCAAGTCAAATCTGATTGCGATTTTACTTCACTTATCAAACTACAATACAAACAGTTATCCCATGCACTTCTCAAATAATTATTTTCTGTATCATGGTTATTATTATACCCAAATACATTATATTTTGCTTTTTTTAGATTCGATAATTCATAGATTTTCTGTTCACTAGTCAATCCGCTAGTACCACCTTACCCTGCGCAACGAAAACAACTTTTGCATAGGTTGAGATGATTCATTCGCATTTCCGGATACGATCGACAAGTGGCATTTGAAACTGTCAATCTTTCGTGTGGATTATGATCGGTGTTGAAAAGACGACGAGGCTATGGCGTCGACGATTTTGGTCGAGTTTGTTTGGGTTGAGGCCCACTTCCCAAAAGGAAGCTATTACAAATATAATGGGATTTACCAGTTACTAGGAATACAATGGAATTGAAGTCACTGACGCAGACGTATCAACTGCGGTCATCGACGATGGACCTTAAGGTAGTCCCTCTGCGAAAATCTCAACCGAAAGTTTACATACTATGTCCATGATGTCTTCCAAGATTTCTTTTTCATACGAGAATAACGCTACGAGAACCGGTAAGTAAATGAAAAATTTCGAGGCAGACAAACAAAACCATAATTGAATTGAAAGGAGGAGGACAAAACTGTTCTAGATAACACTAAATATTCGTCGCCATCCACTGTTGTGCCTAAAACAATGGTCGATATTCAATATCCATGGTTCGATCAAATTCTTCATCAATTAACCTTAAAAAATAATTGGAAAAAATAAATTCTCCATCATGCCAATTTTTCTGTGGTTTGTTATGACATCAACGAAAGTTCTCTCAAGTTTATAGAAAAATAAAAGTGGGCGAACTTGACGAAAAAAATTATTTTCACCTTATTTCGTTGAATACATTGGCAGAATTTTTAACAGTTACGAAACATATATGATTGAAAAGTACATTCGAAAACGTAAGTTTTCTTCTTTGACCTTTTTTTTGTACAATGCATCACTTTTTGAGTATAATGAATCGAAAGAAAACGAGAATTTCCCGGTATCCAAATTCGAGTGTAAAGTGCAATGTAAAAATCTAAAGCAAATTGTAGTTGCTTTTGACGTTCGAATGAACTTAAAAACAAATTATGAGCCCATTTAAAAATCACATGATTTTTTAGTGTTTTACTTGGTGTGGAATGCTTCATATATCAAAAATCGTATGATACGCGCTATAGCCATTAAGGTAGTTCCTCTGCGAAAATCTCAACCAAAAGTGTACATACCATGTTCATGTTTAAAATATTCATAATTGGTTTAATTAGTAATGAATAAAATTAAAAAACTACGCAATATTGACTCGGTACTAGTAGATAATACGATGGATATCATTTATTGCCGTAAAATATATTTTGTTATGTGTTTTTGATCGACCATTGCCAGTAAACTTTTTGCCGGGACTGTCCAGGCTTTGCCCCAATTGTTTTTTTCCAGGCTTTGCCAGGCTTTGCACCAAAATTGTGAAGGCTTCTCATGGTTATATCTTGGAAACTAGATGGTGAATCATTCTCATTTTTTTTCACATTATTCGTGATATCTTACTGTAGCTTATCCTCGTTTTTTATCAATTTCTTAATTTTAGTTTTGACGGTAGAATTAATGATGCTCTGTTTGCCCATCATAACGCATTTGTTACGTGTAAACCAAGCCAACTTTGAGTGTAAATATCTCAGGCTTGGGGTAGTCAAACTTATTCAAATTGCACAGATGTTTGGATAATGTATTAAATAACGTATATGTCAAATTTCAACCATTTCTTAATTCAACTCTTCTGTGGAGGTACTACCGTTACATACTGAATCCAAAACCGTTTGTTTTTTTTTGTTTCGGATGATCCATCTTCGAGATTTCGCCAACAGCGCAGACATACAATTTTTTTTAGGGCATTTTTTTAACTACCCTTTTCGTCTATAAATAATGACTTAAATAAATAAAACAAAATTTCTTAATGTATTTCGAAAGTGTGTTTATTAAGTGTAACAACTTTTATATCAATATCTATAATAGAAACCTATCAAAAAATCATGAAAATTGTCTTTTTTAGCGTCTAAAGTGAGAAGATCCCTTAAGGACGTATGCACACGAGTGGACGAATGACAGGACGTTAAACATCGCGGCGCAACGCAGAATTGTCTTGAATTTTGCATCGTTGCATGCAACGAACATTTTTCTTTAATCGCGTGCATTTTTTCCAGCCTTTCCGGGTTACGAGAATTTGCTCAAACGTTTTTCACGATATTTACAAGAGATCGGCACCTTAATGTCCAAAAACTGATTTTTTATAATGACAAAAATTAAGGAAGTAAAGAAATTCCAAGAATTCTCGTTGTGCTCAAACGACACAAACTTCAACTACAATAAAATAGGATGATCTTGAAGTTTGCATGATGTTTAGGTTTGCATCGTTGGAATGCCACGAAAGGTCACTTCAATATTCTTAGTTTCATCGTATGCAAAATCATTATTGCAGATTTAGTTCGTAAATCACAAAATAAGAATCCTAAAAAACCGATGCTTTATTTTCGCAGCTCAAACCTGCTTGAGGAAATTTGGAAAATAAGAGAAAATGATTTTCGTTGCATCCCAACGATGCAAACTTCAACACCATGAAGTTTGCTTCGTTGGAACGCAACGAAAATCAATTATTTTTCATTGATGAAAGTTCTTTTGGGGCGATTTAGGCTATAAAAAACCATCGAACGTTTTGACGGACTTTCATTACAGATTCACGACCTCAAGCTGCAAAAAAGGGGTTAAAAAAATAATAAGAATAAAGAAAAACAAATACATCGTTGCATTCTAACGATGCAAACTTCACCGTGATACGATAGGCTGCTGAACGAATCAACGAAACTCGCGAGGAAAATGTGTTCATCACAAACGAAAAAAACGTGTTCGTCCAAGCGCAAGGCCAGTCGTGCACAGGTGGAATTAGGTGTCTCAGGCCTGGAGCATCCGCTCTGGAAAAACGTGTTTTCGATACAGTAATATAAAGGAAAAAATCGAAAGAAAAAAAAACCGGAAAGACGGTGGAAGATATGGATGACTTTTTTGCCGAAAAAAAGAACGAGTAAAATAATGATCCTTGAACTTTGCATCGTTGGAATGCGACGAAAGCTATTTTGTCATTTATTGCAAATGTTTTTTTTCCGCCAATTAAAAAATGTAATTTGAAATGTAAAAATCTATTGTAATAAAAATGTAATAAAAATGACAGATTGTAATAAAAAAATTAAGCAGAGAAACGAATGTAAAGAACTATCGTTGAATCCCAACGATGCAAACTTCAACGCCATGAAAAAGAGCTGTCAATGCCCGGCCAACGATGACAAAAAAAATATTTAATTATCCGGAGTATTCGTTCGGTCGATGGGACACAATAATTCTCAAGTAACCCAACATGCGATTTATTCAATAAATAATTCGTCGGCATCACACCCAATGGGGGATTTCAGCCCAAGTCGTATTTTTTTTTTCACTCAACACGCGCCGCTTTACTCGAGCCAGTCACAAACGCGGAAATTCAATACTCACCACATCGATAGTATTTTTCAAGGCAACCTGAAAGCCGCTGATCATCTTGAGTTTACTTCGCTACGAATTTCCACAAAAATCTTGACACGCTGCACGAGAGATCTCACTCAGCCAATTTTTTCCTGCGGATCCATCGCACTCACCGGCTATCCTATACATGTGTGTATCTATGCGCAAACGTGTATATGGTTTTTCTTTTTACCGCACTGTCTCTCGTTACCGCAATCGCGCAACGATTATTGTGCCACGCTGCGTCAACGAGCGAGGCATCCTTGTGTCACATTGACCAACTTCGGTACACACAACACGCGCGCTATCGAGTGATTACCGCTGTTTTCTTTTTTTTTTCGTTGTCTCTCCGTCTATTTTTATGTACCTGCTGTTTTTACGCGTCAAAGTGAGATGGCGGAGCCGGGAACAGGCGCCATCTGACGTTGGGACTCGAACCATCGGGACTTTTCTACACGCGAGAGTTTCTCGCGGTACACATGCTCCGTTTGACGTATCCCCCCCCTCCCCTCCTGCTCATAATCAATAAAACGCGTCTCGTAACTGTCCCGCGTTTGTCAAGTTTTCCAACAACGCACGAGTTTGACAAATGTCTTTCCTTTTTTGTAATCATGTCACTTTACCGAATACCACGCACAGTTCCGAAAAAAACGCTTATTGAGTTCGAAGATTTATGTTTTTTTTTGCAATGCCAGTTGACCGTATTTATTTTGTTTCTTTAGTTTTGGACGTGATAGATAACGAAGTAGAGTATTTTGGAGCGAAAAATAATGCGGCTGTGGTGTCCTGATACGAATGACGCAATGACGGCTTAAGGGGTTGTGCCTAGTTGTGAAAGTCGAGAAAATCACTTTTTTCAAAGTCATAATTTGACGGTATATCATCTTTTAAATGTTCCCTGCAAGTTTCAAGGTTATCGGGTCAAAATTGACGGAACGCTCGCAACGTCATTCGAAACATTAAACGCCCTTTTCTCGAACGTACGGTTTCAAAGTCGGTGAGCGAAACGTGTGAAAAATTATTGTATCGATCTTTCTGAATTTTTGAGGACTTTAGATGTAAATTTGTATGTAAAAATATATTAAAAAAAAAACAAATTTTTATTTTTTGTACTAGAAAGTAGAATTTTTTTTCTTTTACCATGTGACCTACACTGCCTACGTTTTGCCTACTTCAGCGTGAACCTATGCAACTTTTTACCCTCTTGACATTTTTTTATTTTTCGAAAACATGTATTTCTTTAGCTAAAAATGCAATACTGGGGCGAAAAAAATCGTACGAAACTTTCTAAAAAAGGAAAATGTAGGTTTTGATACCCTCTTTAAGTTTGTCACGGAAAAAAACGACCGGACAAATTCGCCAGAAATTATGCGGACCGTTTTAGATGTGCCAAAAAAAGCTGAAAAATATCAATTTTCAAAAAGGCGTACCCGGACCAAAAAAAATGTAAAAAAAATCTAAAAAGGCAAAATGAAGGTAAATTTGTCCTTTTTAAAACGCCGCTTTGGAAATTTGATTATCTCCATTTTTGAGTCCGCTATCGAACTTTTAGCGCGGTGAGAAATTTCGACTCGTGTACACAAAATTTTGGCCGGCAGTGTATATGTGACGATAAATAAAAGCTTGGTGCGCTCAACTTTTTAAATGTTTAATAAATTTAATAATACCAGTTTCATTCACCGTCAATTCAGCACAATAGTAATTAGAGAAATTATTATCACACGTTTATACTCAGTTTCAGGATTTTTATTTAAGAAATCTAAGGTTGTTTTACAGAACATTAAATACAGTTGATATGTTGACGGATTTATGCGATTTAGCGCTGATTTTTTACCAAAAAAGGGGGAAATTATTTTTTTATTCACAAACGGCCATTTTTTTTACTGAAAAAATTACAGTCTTCTAGTATGTCTGACGATATCGCAAAAAAATCGCCAGAGTGGCACGGATCGAGGTTCTAGGGTATAAAAAATGAAACTACACAAATTAATTTTTTTATATCGGAACCTCGCTCCGTGCCACTCCGGCGATTTTTTTACGATATCGTCAGGCACACTGGAAGACTCTGTAATTTTTGCAGCCAAAAAAGTGGCCGTTTTTTTAATAAAAAAAATTATTTCCCCCTTTTTTAGTAAAAAATCAGCGTTGCCGGAACGTAAAAATTATTTCAAGTCGTCCGCTCGAAAGCTAACACAAAACTACAACTTTTATGTACATACATTTTTTTCAGTTACTTCTAGATTCCGAGATATATTAATTTAGTAAAAACGGCATTTTCTAAAATGTTGAATTAAAAAATCTGAAAAAATTCACATAGAATGTCTTTTAGTAGTACTTTGATATAACCAATTATGGGGCAGATCTGAGATGGTCGAAAAAAAGTGGCTGAATTGCCGGAGAATCCCTCATATACATTATTTTTTACTTTATAGTCTTTATTTGATTTGACTAGTTAGTTGTTACTAGTAGTTTACTAGTTTACGAGTTTGTACGTTCGGAACATGGGATGCTTGTAAAAAATAACAAAGACTGTAATTGCGATTGAACTTACGACTAATTGCCGCATATAATCTTTTCACATATAAACACAGTCGGCTACGAATTTGTTTGTATGTGTTAGTGAGTTTTATATAGATGATTAGATACCGCTTATTTTGGATGAAGGGTTGAACATGTTATGAATTTTCTTTTTTAACGTCAATCGTGCATTGTCACGTTCTAGAGGCATGTTTGCAAAATTTCAGAGCTCTAAGTAGTCGAGAAGTGGGTGAAATATCGATTTTCCGTTTTGCATCTCACAGAAAATCAAGTTAAATAAAAGCTTGTAAAAAAATTACAGACTGTTCTTCAGATGATACTTTTTCAAATACCTAATTTTTGTATAAATTTATCATTATGATTTTCTAAACGAAAATCGAAAAATGTGCTGTTTTCGACTGTTACAACTAGGCATAGACCGTTAATCGAGCTTCGCGAATTACATTGATTGTAACATCGGCGTAGGGTTTTCGGGGAACGAGCAATCTCAGCTACATAATAGGCTACGCTTGTTTTTTTTTCGTATGCTCGCAATCAGTGGGGCAGAACGGAATTTTGAGTGCTCGTTCCATTTCCCATTGGAGGAAAAGCGAGAAAAATAAATGACACGAAAAAGAACATGCTTGGGATCCTTCAAAGAGGAAATATTTATGAAAGTTGCCGCGGCGGCCTTGTTACAGCTGCGCTGTACTCCAAGACGTAATATATATCGAGTTAAGAGCGTGTCATTAAATAATACAATTGCCAGTCTGTTTTTTAAGATATCTCTGGCATTTAATCGTCATTATTGTCAGCTATAGGTAATTAATCGCATTTTTAGTCTTATTCTAGATTCTTCTGGCATTAAATAGACGTTACTATATACCGATTTTCCAGGCTACTTTCAAGATGCAGCATGCTCGTAGTCTTCCCCCCAAGAATTCAAATTAACAAATATCTCATCCATCTCTGGAAAGAGAATTAAAAAAAACAAGGTCTGCAGACTGCTCCGAGCGTACGTTGTAAATAAAGTTCTATAGATTTAGAGCACGAATAATCCCGCGATCAAATCGCGCTTGACATAAAAATTGAAGGATTTTTCTCCTGGTTTTGATTGAGGTGGGAAAACACTGGGACGGGTAGAAGAGATCGATTTTTTTGCACTTTCTTAAAGTATACATATTCAAGAATGCGTTAAAAAAGATTTGAAATTTGACCAAGTTACAGACGATTTAGCGTCTTAAAACTTTCAATTGCATTTTTCTCGAAATTACTTTTTGCGACCTGGCCGGAATCATATCTCTAGCTATAATTGTTCAATTTTGAAAAAACCAAAATTGCCGTCGTGCCGTAGCTATCGTTGTACGTAACCCTTTTTATAATTCCGTATTTTTAAAGCTTCCGAATATAAGTAAACATTTCGCCAAAATTACACTTTTTTCCACTCCCGCCATGGTGCGATATTTTTCGAAAAACCGCTGGGCACAACGAGAACTATATTTATATAAATTATAAAACTTCTTCATTTTTACTTTTTAGACCATCCATTGTCAAGTTATCGACCCGGCCGTTGGACCACATTTTCTAAGACGTTTTATTATACCTCAATATCGTTGTTAATTTCCAATTCTTTTTAATAAAAAATTACGCAAAATAGGTTGAAGGTATGCTCAATAACATACCTTCTTTGCAAATCCCAAATAAATAATTTGGTAGACAACTAAAATTCGGATAAAGCGACCGACCAGGGAGTAGTGTCCTCCCTTAAATTTACTGATATCACTATAGCTGTGGAATTAACGCTAAAAAAATGTCATATGAATATACTCGGGTCGCTAATAGAGCCTCTAGAATAGAAAAAAAAATCATTTTTTATAATTTTTTTCAAAGTTGCTGCAATCACTGTGATAAAAGTAAATACTGGTTTACACCTAATATTACATATCAGAATAATCACAAGTCCCTGTTTAGATAAAGATAAATAATTATTTTGAAAAACGTGATTACCGTTCAAAGTATCGATCCCCTAAGGCTCACCCCTTTGCGCTTTTTAAATCGGAGATTTAAGGCGGTCCTCTAGTTTCTCGGGTCGAAAAAATCGATTTGTTTTCTTCATAAATCACATCTACAACATGTGTAGGAAATGTGTGCCAAAGGATTTTTCGATATTCGAAGTGGTTCACAAGTTAAGGCCCTGGAACGGAGCAGGTATACGGAGCGCGCGCCGGGAGCGCGAACTTTCAAACGCGTTTTTCTCGAAACACCATTTTTCGAAACGGTGACCACGATATTTCAGAAACTACTGCACCGATCTTGTTCAAATTTATACAGCATCTTTAATATGTTATAAGCCAGCGATTGAACTAGGATTATCATGATTGCTTCGATAGTTTTTTTTGTACGAGCGAAAAACTTAAGAAAAATAGAGTAAAAAATAGAATGTAATTTTCAAAAGTGTATAAAAAAGTCAATTTTTGTAATTTAGAATTCACTCTAGTTCAATCGCTAGTCTTAAATATGAAGATTAAAATGACGTTTGGTTTTTTGATTTCAGATAAGCAGAACAGCCGCAATCTTGGTCACCGTCAAGCACCTCTTTTACTCGATGTCTTCCTGTCGGCCACTATAACGTTTATTCTATTAAATATTTTGACTTCAAAAAATTTGTAAAGCTTATTCAAATGTTAATAAAGATTATGCAAAAACAATGAGATTGATTATTTCGATGCTTTGCCCGTAAAAAATTATTGAAAAAGCCGTAAAAAAACAGCCGAGAAACTAGAGGACCGCGTTAATCGCGGCTATTGTAGAGTCGGTACTTACCAGCCTGGATGCTCGGAACCGACGCAGCATTCTCGGACGATAATACGGGAAAAAAAACGGTCGGTCGGAGCGAAGATTTTTTTAATATCCGCCGCGATAATGACGTGCAGAAGCCGAAGCACGTACGATTTTCTATACATAGGTACGTTGCGACGTTTATTGCGCAATAATTGTAGAAACGTGTCTGGCGGGAATCGAGCCAGCGGCGAAAGAGTGTGTACTCAACTTGGCGTACGAGTCTTATCACACGTCAACGATAACGGCATGCAAAGACGTACCGTTCCGGGCCATTTCAAACGACGAAAAAAACCATTTTTTTCTTTTCGTCACACACTTACGGCCTCGCACCTTGTTAACTTTTTTTTCGGCCTTCCCCTTCGGCTCTCCGTCGGGCTGTTTTGTACTATTTGCGGTGAAAGTTGAATAGGCCCGATACAATGACGCACACACGCGGGCACGCGCGCGACTTTTCGCGACGTATTGAGTCGAAGAGAAGGAATAAATCTCGGCTTTTACCGGCAGTTTCATCGATCATTTAAGGGGAGATATACACCTAGATGGTCGAAAAAATCGATTTAGAAATTTAAAAATCGACGAAGACCTACACAATGGGCCTGGTATCGATGATTCCATGTAGGTTGACAAATTTCATGATTCATTCATTCCCTAATGTTCGAACGCGTTTTTCTCAAAACCACGTTTTTCCAAATCGGTACCCAAAATTCCTCGAAAACCAATGAACCGATTGCCTTGAGGTTTTTTGTGGTTATTCTATACACCATTATCTAGTACTTGACATAGGATTTTCTTTTTCCGTTACTTAGTTTTTGTTTTATAGGAAAAATAATAACTAATTGTTGGCCCAAAAATCACTATTTATGTTCAAACGTCCGCCATTTTGTCATAAATCGATATTTTCAAAATCGGCTATGACAAGTACTAGATTATAGTATCTAATTTAATAATCTTTTTGGTTTGTTTTTTCAGATGATTTTTGAAGAAACGCCGGTGGGTACCGTATACGCAGATTTTTTTACGACGCCCCAAGGATCATACAATATCCTTGTATATTTTTGATATTTGTAAATAAAGAAAATGAAACACATTTTTGAATGCATGTACTTTTAGATAATTAAAACCCCAATCCAAAATTTCAAATAGTTTTTCTTGAAAAAATTCACAAAAATGACCTTTTTCCGGCTCCTAGGTGTATATCTCCCCTTAAGGCGGGATATACATTTAGACAGGAAAAAATAAGCTATATTGAGGGATTTTTTAAACTAAGAAATAGTTATTCTACAATTATCAAACTTTAGGTATACTTCAATAGTATATTTAAGGCAGAGTCTGCTTTACAGGCTTCAAAAAATCGATTTGAAGAAGAGGAAGGATTATTGTATGGCCCGGGGATAGCTGATTAACATCTAATTAGTGCAAGTATCCCAAAACTTATATTTTTTCGGACCGAAAACTTTAAAGCCCGTTTTCTCGAGTTTTCATTTTCACAAGTTTTAGAAAACGGTGCCGGCGATAGCAAAAACAATATATGTCCGATCGAAAAAAATCAAAGTGATCTAGCTTCAGTATTAAATTATCTTCTATTTTACCTAAAAAAGTTGGACAAAAGTACTATTTAAATTACTTGTTTTGCAACTTAAAGTGAATTTTTTTTTTTTCAAAAAAGTGAATTTTTTTTTCAAACTTCGAAAAAATTTTGAATTTTATCATTTCTTCGGTATTTTTTTAGTTCATATAGAAAAGGAACTTATAAAAACTCAAAAAAAATTTGGTTCGACTGTTTCAGATGCATCGCACGACCTCCATCACCGGCACCGATTTACAAGTGCAGACTCCAGGCGCCCCAGAAAAATCGTTACAACTTTGAAAAATTTCAATATTTTTTAATAATGAAAATTGTTTTTTAAAGCCTGAATATAATACACTATCGTCTCAAAATTTCGTTTACCGCAATCATTTCCTTCTCTTTCAAAAAAATTGCTGAAAAAACGCTTTTTTCGGCTTCTAAAGCAGACTACTGCCTTAAGTACACAAAACTGTTTTTTTAAATGAATTCATCATCATAACGACGGAGCTGTGGCAGAGTGTTACAGCAAGGTCACCGCGGGAGTTGCGGATCGGCGTGCAGTCATAGCTTCCCGTAGACTTTGATTTGCAAAAAAGTTCAAACATTTGTTCAGTTAGAACATGTATAGTTTCTATGTGACGGTAATTAGAATAAAGAAAATGCAAATTTATGAAAATGGCACGCAATTCAAAAAAATCAACATTTCACGCAACATTTCTGTAAAATGTGGATTAAAAAAGTAGTTTTTTTTCAATTTTTCAAACACAATTATCGTCAAGTAGAAGGTACTAATATTATGAATATTTCTACCAAGCTTCAACTCAATCGGCTCGATAGTTTTTGAGTAATCCTGCACGCCAATTTCGATAATGCAGTTTTGAGAAAAACGCGTTTGAAGTTCACGCCCGCTCCGAATCCGAGCAGTGAGGCACAGCGTTGACGGCCTGTTACGTTTGAAGTTTTTCGAATTTCGCTTTGAAACTTTGGAAAAATATTCTACATATATAGTTCTATCGTTTAAAGAAAAGAAAACGATTTTTTGATCGTTGTAAATGTATATCCCGCCTTAAATATCGGCTGATGTGATCGAGCGCTCTGATTTGTCGAGTCGACTATAATCAGTCCTAGAGTCATGGACGCGCGGGCGATTTCCGGTTCGATTACCCGATCCCGCGGGTATACAACATCGCAGTCGAGGCCCGAATTCAAATTGGCATACCCGATGAACAGTTCCGAAACTCATTGGGAGCAAGGACGTATTGCGATCGAGGGACGATCTATTTTTGGTTCTTTTTCTTGCACGTGGTATTTATATCAGTCGCGGCTGTAACGAGAAAAAATGAGCCAAAGTTGATGGTCTTGAAGTTTGCATCGTTGGAATGCAACGAAAATCATTTTCTCTTATTTGCGAAATTTTCTCAGGCAAATTTAGGCTGCGATAAGCACGCAAACATTTTGGAGGATTTTTTTATTGAGGATTTAGCGATCTACGAATGGAATCTGCAAAATATATGATTTTGGATATCAATGAAAATGAGAATATTGAAAAGAAGTTTCGTTGCATTCCAACGATGCAAACCTCAATAGCATCAAAGTTGGCACTCTCAGCTGATTCTCAATGAATCTGAAGTGCTTAATTTTTGTTGACGGATTCAGCCTACGAAAATTGCTCGAACGTATTTTAGAATCCTTATTAGAGAACTTCAATCTTATTAGCAACGTCAATCTGCAAAAGCTATTTTGGACAGTAATAAAAGACAGAGAAATGAAAAAAAGGAAAGAAAATTCGTTGCATTTCGAGGATGCACAATTTAACGTTATTGAGATCTGTAACTTGATTCTCCCTCGTTGGAACTGAAGTCGAGAGTCAGACGTGAAGTTGACGGGAGATATACACCCAGATGGTCGAGGTCGAGGATTTAGAAGCAATGAACATTCCGTTGACCGTAGAATACCTACACAATGGGCCTGGTATCGATGATTCCATGTAAGTTCACAAACTTCATGATTTATTCATTCCCAAATTTTCAAACGCGTTTTTCTCAAAACCACGTTTTTCAAATCGGTACCCAAAATTTCTCGTAAACCAATGAACCGATTGCCTTGAGGTTTTTCGTGGTTATTCTATACACCATTATCTAGTACTTGTCATAGGATTTTTTCCCCCCGATACTTTGTTTTCGTTTTATAGGCAAAATAATAACTAATTTTTGGCCCAAAAATCACTATTTATGTTCAAACGTCCGCCATTTTTTCATAAATCGATATTTCCAAAATCGGCGATGACAAGTACTAGATTATAGTATCTAATTTAATAATCTTTGTGGTTTTTTTTTCAGATGATTTTTGAAGAAACGCCAGTGGGTACCGTATACGCAGATTTTTTTTACGACGCTCCAAGGTTCATACAATATCCTTGTATATTTTTGATATTTTTAAATAAAGAAAATTAAACATATTTTTGCATGTATATACTTTTAGATAATCAAAACTCCAATCCGAAATTTAAAACAGTTTTTCTTGAAAAAAAATCACAAAAATGACCTTTTTTTCCGGCTCCTAGATGTATATCTCCCCTTAAAACATGAACCGTAGCAGTCGTTTCTGGATCGATGCACGTGTCAAACTTTTCGGAGCACGTCTGTAACAGGCGCAGATGTCAATAGCAAATATGCGCATTGGGAATCTTGGGTATATTTGAATTACTACGATGAACTTAAGGGGTTACCCCCACTCGCGATTTTGAAAAAATCGATTTTTTTTATTGCATTTTTTTGAAGTATAAGTATCTGAGAATATGTCCTGAAAATTTCAAGTCGATCCGAACAAAATTGACTGAGATATGAGCGTTGAAAGAGAAGAATCCGTTGTGTAAACGACCGGCTAGTCTGCCGTCTGGCGCGCTCGACCCTCCCTCCGACCTTCAATGCATTGTTCGATGAAAAGGGTCGTATACCTGGCATTCACAACGTTCATATGATAGACTGGAATTTATAAAAACGGGCCCGGAATAGATGACTCTATGTAAGTTTACAAAAAAAAATATTTTCTTCGTGTAAACTGAAATTGAAACTTTAAACGCGTTTTTCTCAAAATGGCATTTCTGACGTCGGTGACCAAGATTACTCGAACACTAATGAACCGATCTTCTTGAAATTTTGCAGGCTTATTTAATACATAAAAATGTAGTCTTTAATCGTTCGATTTTTTTTTTCGAAAAAATGGCCGTTTTATAGCCAAAAAACGGCCGTTTTTTTTCGTTAAAATCGAACCATTAACTTTGACTGTCCGCCATTTTGTGAAAAATGAATATTTTTCAAAATCCTTCGATTAAAGACTAGTTTATACTTATATTTGACTAAATCCGTCCGCATTTTTTTTTCAGATGATCCACGTCGCCGCAATGTTGGTCACCGCAAACCGTGTATATAAAAACATTATTTCATTGACGGCCATTTGCCACTAAACAATGTAATGTTTTTCAATAAAAAAATTACTGAAAGTTCTTCAAGATGTGTTCTTTAAGATGGTATATTGATCGATTAAAAAAGTTTTGTAGTTTTCTTTAAAAAAATTCATGAAAAAGGCCTTTTTTGCGCTACAAGTGGGGGTAACGCCTTAAAAGAAAATAAACAAAAAAAGAATCTTCATGAACTCCGAATTGCTAAGAAAAAGTTTCCAATTATCAGAACCTCTTTAAATTCGGAAAAATATATTCTTAATTTCATTAAAAAATATAAACTGCTTTAAAAATTTAGATATAAAAAAATCACTTTGAAACATGATATGAAGAAAAAAAATGTGAAAAAAAATAAATAAAAATGTCTACAATATACAGAACCATCTTGATCTTTTTTGCTCTTTTACTACGCTACAATTGCAACTCAAAAAAACTCAATGAAACTCGCACTCGATCCACTCCTTACTTGATTCGCGTCAGTGCCCATATTTCGATCAATCCAAAAACGACCATTTTTCAGTCTCGTCTTTTCTCGCGATGACTATGACCGAAAACTTCCAACTTTTTCAAACTAAGTTTTCGGATTTCAAAAATAATGGGATAAACGTTGCAATAATCCAAAACATTTTTGTATATATATATGTATTTTTTTTTTAAATATCGCGCTATATCCAAAACGCCTCGCGAGCCAGTATCGCGATCATTCACACACAGATAGATTCACGTATTCACAGTCACGCGGCTCGACACAATGTACGTTTTTAATTTTTGCCTTTCTTCGTTTTTTTACTATCGATTAGCCAACATGGTATCGGAGCACTGTTTCGTCGACGACTGTGGTCAACTTATTACCTCGCAACGTAACAGCTTTCTTTTTCACCAGTGCCTCTCTCTCTCTCTCTCTCTCTCTCTCCCTCTCTCTTTCCCTCTCTATCACGCCTGCTTCGTTTCATTCTGTCGTTGGATCCGAATCGATCCTGCACAATTCATAAATATTTCGCGACTACACGCCGCAATCGCAACAACGGTGAAACAATATTTTCTACGCCTAATTCGTTATGCTTGCTCTAAAGTCATTTTCGCTCGTTTCGATCGAACGGAAAGGAATTTTTTTTTCTTTCGCGCCCATCGTTACGCTTTCACACACGACAATGCAACGATACGCATAATTCACAAATTGCCAGTTTCTTGTCTACAGGGGCATGACCTCGGTCGTTTCGTTCTAATTATTTTTTTTTTTACTTTTTAAACACAGATATTTGCCTCATCGCTTTCGATCACTCGCCAGAGTCCATTTTTTTTAAATACTCGTCTGTTTTCGTTTCTTCATGCCCTTGACAGTGGCATAATCCACACACACACACGTATACCTGCGTATGTATATATATATATATATATATATATATATATATATACACTGGACAAAATAAATTACGCGCCTGGCTACTTAGTTTGTGTTGCCCTTTGCGTAGTTTATTTTGTCCGGTCCTGTATATTCTAAGACTTTTGCACGCGAAAATTCACTACGATAAAATTACAATTTGTTTTAACAACGATTAATCATCATTCTTCTACAACGATGACGAGCTACCCGATTCTTAAAAAAGAAATTAGAGTAAACGTCGCAGTTTTCTTTTCCTTCCTCTCTTTCTCTCTCTCTCTCTCTCTCTCTCCCTCTCTCTATTCCTCTCTGCATTGCAACGTTGAGTGTGCAACAGTTACGTTGAGGATTCGTTCAACGCTCGAGAGTAAAAAATAAAACTGTGCTCTTATTTTGTGCTTGGCGTTATTATGATTTATTTTCTCTCGAATCGTCAGTGAAAATCGTTACGAAGATCCCGGATATTTGAGGAAATCCTTTTATGCGGTCGTATATAAAAATATATAGATCGGTGCGATAATAATCGCGAGAACGAGTGATCTTACTCAACAATTCGTTGCACTTCCACAACAACAACAAAAAAATAATGCATCGCCCACGATTTTTGAGACTCGAATATTGGTCGCGCGATCATTGGAGGTGGACTTTGTTTTTAATTTTTATTGCGACACTTGGCGTTTGCGGCAAATGGAAACGAAACGTTGAGCTTTTCATTGAAGGGTACGTCGGTTTTTTGTGTTGTTTTTTTCTCGTACGCTTTGTTTCTCTTTGTTCGTCGTTGACGATCGATGGATCTCCCCCGGTGAGTCTCGTTACCCTCGACGGATCTTGTTCGCGAGTCCGACACTTTTGACGTCCTTTATTCAGAGTGCTACATATATCGGATTTTTTTTCATGTTCCTTGTTTTTGTTCTTTGCCATGCTCGTTTTTTTCTCTTCTGCACTTGTGCGGTTGCATTTCGGTTTTGTTTTCTGGCGAGGATCGCAGAGTTACAAATTTTATGCGATTGTGTCAACGTCTTTGGATGAGGATCAGTAAAGGAGCAGATTGCGGGGGGGGGGGGGGGGGTGGTATTGAAGTTTGGATCGTTGGAATGCAACGAAATATATTTTTTTTTACTGTTGCCAAATTTTTTTGCCACATTTAGGCTACAAGTTTCATTGAAATATTTTTCAACATCCTTAATAAGGATCCATAACCCAAAGATGCAAAAGAAGAGTTCAGATTGTAATAAAAATACAGATAAAACAATAAATAAGGTTTTTCGTTGCGTCCTAACGATACAAACTTCAACAACATGGGGGGGGGGGGACTCTTGACTTGCCTATCTCGTATCGATCTTTCGGTCGCTGCAAAGGCGCGGTGTCGGAGCCCTGCTCTTTCTCTCGTTTTGCGCTCTCTCGTTTTCGCCGTCGGTGCTCCAAGCTCGAGATCGTCAAAATGTTCGGCGACGAAAACGAGGAATCGACGGCAATAGCGAGATCGCTCTGGTGGGAAATCGAGGCGGCACAGCCAGCGAAAGGACGTGGGGGGGGATGGGATTTGGGGGATGATGCGCGCGTATACCGGATATCTCGGCTGCATCAGCCAACGGCCTAGGCTACCTTTCGTTTGTGCTCTATTTACAGAAATATGTCAAATTTGTATCGTTTTTGTTTTGTTTAGATTGTTTCTTTGTGTTGCATTCCTTTCGTATGACTTTGTATAATTTAATCTAAAATTTAATCGTGAAGCTCGTCGTGGGATCGTCTTCACCGCTTTTGTGCGGCTACCGCGGCTACCAGCGCCGCGCCGCGTCCACTTCCGTCCTCCGACAGCATCAGGTCGAACTGCGCCGTAAACAATAATCATTCGTCAATAATTCATCCGTTGATATCTCACTTCGATCAATTGTCAGATATATTTCGAATCGGTCACTCGTCATTTTTCACTTGATAACAATGTCGCCGCAATCGAACGAGGTGGCAATATGATTTTCGATTGTGAGAAAAAAAATTAATATACTGGGATGTTGAATAAGTTCTCGCTGATTTTTCGGGAAAATAAACGCTTTGTTTGAAAAAATCATTCCTAATGCTTTCAAACGTTTCGAAACTGTTGTGTGATCAACGCCTAATGATTCTGTAAGTTCAGCTAGCGTCTGACATGAGTCATCATGAAGTGATGCCTCCAATTCAACACGTCAGAATCATTATTTTTCAAGCGTCGAAACCAGTCTTTGCACGATGCTTCCGACAGAGCATAGTCGCCGTAAGTCTCAAAAAGAATTCTGTTTTTCAGCTGCAGTTAAAAAAATAAATTAAGTAGTGCAGTACACTTCCTCGCAAATACTCTTTTTTGGCACGAAATTTGACATGTTTAAGGGGTTACCCCCACTTGCGATTTTGAAAAAATCGATTTTTTTTTATTGCATTTTTTCGAAGTATAAGTATCTGAGAATATGTCCTGGAAATTTCAAGTCGATCCGAACAAAATTGACTGAGATATGAGCGTTGAAAGAGAAGAATCCGCGTTGAAAGAGCGTTCAAAGAGAAACTTTAAACGCGTTTTTCTCAAAATGGCATTTCTGAAGTCGGTGACCAAGATTACTCGAACACTAATGAACCGATCTTCTTGAAATTTTGCAGGCTTATTTAATACATAAAAATGTAGTCTTTAATCGTTCGATTTTTTTTTCGAAAAAAATGGCCGTTTTATAGCCAAAAAACGGCCGTTTTTTTTCGTTAAAATCGAACCATTAACTTTGACTGTCCGCCATTTTGTGAAAAATGAATATTTTTTAAAATCCTTCGATTAAAGACTAGTTTATACTTATATTTGACTAAATCCAGCCGCATTTTTTTCTTCAGATGATCCACTTCGCCGCAATGTTGGTCACCGCAAACCGTGTATATAAAAACATTATTTCATTGACGGCCAATTGCCACTAAACAATGTAATATTTTTCAATGAAAAAATTACTGAAAGTTCTTCAAGATGTGTTCTTTAAGATGGTATATTGATCGATTAAAAAAGTTTTGTAGTTTTCTTAAAAAAAATTCATGAAAAAGGCCTTTTTTTGCGCTACAAGTGGGGGTAACGCCTTAACACTATGAAAAAAAGTTGTGCACACTTCGGCGAAATGACATACACGGAATTTCACACTGTCGTCGAATATCCATAAGTCGAATATCCACAAGTGAGCATAGAGTAGAAATGAGTGCCAGAAATGGCGGGGGTAGAGATAAGTGAGTATAGAGTAGAAATGAGCGCCAGAAATGGCGGGAAGTAGAGAAATATAGTGAGTTTGTTTGGATTTGGGTATGTTGGAGTTTGTTTGGGATATTAGTACTTATGAATATTCGACTTATGGATATTCATACTTCGACTTATGGATATTCGTACTTATGGATATTCGACTTATGGATATTCGACTTATGGATATTCGTACTTATAGATATTCGACTTATGGATATTCGTACTTATGGATATTCTACCCCAATCGAATTTCAAGCTTGCTTAGTCCTTATTTATAGATGGGTTACCATTTTAAACTACACGCACACAGTTCTGGGCACGCCATCTGTTGGAAAACAGCGAGAACTTATTCAACATCTTAATATTTACGACGTATACCTTGTGATTCTGTAGCTGAGCAATTTTCTCGGTCATGAGATCGTGAAAGTGCGGATGAAATCGGTATACGGATCCGTCGATGCCCACGGTGACGTTGTCCTCGCCGATTTTATTGAGAAGCGTCGCGATACCCGCACTCGCCAAATGTGCGGCTCTTCTAGATACAACCGAGCAAACGTACCTGACGTTCTCACAATCCTGATCACCGGCGTTGTGTACACCGAGCTCCGACAGTATTTCACGACAATTCGTGTACTTTCCCTTGGGATCGCTGAAAAGCGAGAATTTTCGATGCACGTTAACGCCGATGAAATTTTAATCGAAATCGGTGTTGAGATTGTGCCTGGGCAAAAGATAGACTTTGTTGCGAAAATGTTCAGTTCCCCTTTTGGAATGGCAAAAAGTATGGTAAAGCATAGTTTGACGTTTGTTTGAGCATGCTGTGTGCAAAAATATTGTGAGAGGAGCAGCTTTGACTAACATTGTTCGATTAGAGGAAAAAATGGATATGCGAATAAGTGATAAATCAGTAAGCAGGAAGCCTGAGCAGTCTGATTGCACGAAATCGATGTGAAACTTGATTCAAAGCACTGATCCATAAAGCATAATTTATAAAATTAAATAATAATAATCCATAAAATAAAATTCAAAGAACTAATCCATAAAAATGGATGTGAACATAGCAAACTTATTGTTATAATTTTACGTTTGACTGTGAATTTGTGAAAGATTTATTCGTGCACGAATTTCTCGGATATCACGGTATTTTCGGGGTATCGTTCTCACACGATCTAGGACGACTAAAGAATTAGTAGTATCGAATTCATAGCACCACTGTCTTGGCTCTGGAGGAACATCACTTAAGGTAGTACCTCCACAGAAGAGTTGAATTAAGAAATGGTTGAAATTTGACATATATGTTATTTAATACATTATCCTAACATCTGTGCAATTTGAATAAGTTTAACCACCACAAACCTGAGATATTTACACTTAAAGTTGGCTTGGTTTGCACGTAACAAATGCGTTATGATGGGCAAACAGAGCATCATTAATTCTACCGTCAAAACTAAAATGAAGAAATTGATAAAAAAACGAGGATAAGCTAGAGTAAGATATCACGAATAATGTGAAAAAAAATGAGAATGATTCACCATCTAGTTTCCAAGATATAACTATGAGAAGCCCTCACAATTTTTGGCGCAAAGCCTGGAAAAAAAAACAATTGGGGCAAAACCTGGACAGTCCCGGCAAAAAGTTTACTGGCAATGGTAGATCAAAAACACAATATAAAATATATTTTACGGCAATAAATTATATCCATCGTATTATCTACTAGTACCGAGTCAATATTGCGTAGTTTTTAATTTTATTTATTACTAATTGAACCAATTATCAATCTTTTAAACATGAACATAGTATGTAAACTTTTGGTTGAGATTTTCGCGGAGGAACTACCTTAAGGGGGATTTATTTCAGGGGGAAATATTTCTTCGCGATTTTTCAGTGTTAGGGTATGTTTTATTACTACTTTTGCCTGATACATGGTATTTTTTTTATTAATCTTTAAAAATGGCGGCGGTATGGCACGGTCTTCCAGACTACATTTTCAAAACCGGCCTGACCTATAGCTAAAAAACAAATCGACTGATTCTGATGAAATTTGGCATAAATCTTCTGTCTAATATTCTCTAAAACATGACCCTAAATGTTTTTGAAAGTTAGAAAAAAAGTATTTTGTTATTGCAAAATATAGTCATTATTGTCAGAAAATTCAACCTTTTTGTTTCAAAGCGTACCATTTCTCCGATTTTCAACATTTCTCACTTTTTAAGTGTTAATGAAAGAAAAATGTTCGTTGGTTTTTTCTGATTAATCCCGCCGACGTTACGGGTCACGCAGTCTGACAATATTCGCCGCAACCCGTTTAGAAGACCGCGCCATACATCCGCCATTTTCAATGACAAAAATACCACGTAACAGCGAAAAGTGGTAATAAAAAAATACCCCAAATCGCAAAAAAGAGAAATAAATCTTTCCTTTAAAAAAAAATCATGAATTTCGGCAATTTTTATCTCGCCACAGGTATCTCCACCCTTAAGTGTTCGTCTTCGATTTTGTTGAAACTCACATATGTGATAAAGCATTGGAAACTATTAGGCGCGTATGTTTTTATCGACAGACAAACGGTTTTAAAGAGTGAAACCACCCCCCCAAAGAAAATTCCCCCTTTAGGTGAATTTTTTTTTCGAAACTTCTATGGTGTATTTTTCATCGCCTTACATTACAAGAATCTTTATTTTTGTGTCATTCAGATTGGTGGACTGCTTGTGGGTGAAACTGCAAAACTACCCCTCGACATGCCTTCCTTTAAAGGGTGATACGCCGTTTTTCGCCGATAAAAAAAATCTGTGTCTAATAGTTTTCAATGCTTTATCACATATATGAGTTTCAACTAAATCGAAGGCGGGATATACATTGACGACGAACAAAAAATCGATTTCTTTTTTTTTCGCTTTAAACGATAGAACTATATTTGTAGAATATTTTCCCAAAGTTTTAAAGCAAAAACTTCGAAAAACTTCAAACGTTACAGCCCGTCAACGCTGTGCCTCACCACCCGGATTCGGAGCGGGCGTGAACTTCAAACGCGTTTTTCTCAAAACTGCATTATCGAAATTGGCGTGCGGGATTACTCAATAACTATAAAGCCGATTGAGTTGAAACTTGGTAGAAATATTGACAATATTCCCTCTACTTGACGAAAAAAAAACGACTTTTTTAATCCACATTTTACAGAAATGTTGCATGAAATGTTGATTTTTTTTGTCAATGCGTGCCATTTTCTCAAATTTGCATTTTCTTCATTTTAATTACCGTCACATAGAAACTATACATGTTCTAACTGGAAAAACGTTTGAACTTGTTTGCAAATCAAAGTCTACGGGAAGCTAGACTGCACGCCGATTCGAAACTCCCGCGGCGACCTTGCTGTAACACTCTGCCACAGCTGCGCCATTTTGATGATGAATTAATTAAAAAAAAATGTTTCGTATACTTAAATATACTATCAAAGTATACCTAAAGTTTGATAATTGTAGAATCAGTATTTCTCAGTTTAAAAAATCCCCCAATACTGCTTATTTTTTAAGGGAGACTTTGTCCTTGAAATCGGCTGGAGATGTTAGCGACTCAACATGAGCAGGTAGAAGAAGAGGAGGGATGCCTCTATGGACCAGGCATTGCCGATTAGCGGTAATTATAAACACATTTGTGTAAACACATGACAAAACTTTAAACGCGTTTTTCTCGAAAACACGTTTTTAAAAATGGCTGACATTCTCCTGACCGCTGTAATTAACATATCGACCTGAAATTTGGAGAGCATACTCAGAAAATATGTCTTCACGGAATGACGGATCGTTTTTTCGATAGATACATTTTTGCATTTATTATTTATCTTTTTATGCGAAAAAAACGCGAAAATTCGATTTTTTTTAAATTGCCGCCATTTTCCGAAATTTGTACTAAACGAAAAACCCATCCGTCATTCCATGACCAAAGGGTCACAGATTGATAATATGCTTTGAATTTGTGTTTCAGATGAACAAAGAGGGGGCAGTGATGTCAGCCGTTTACCGCCCGCGATTTGAGGACCTGTTTTCGCGGAGCTGCAACGGCCGCCATTTTGGTTTAAAAAAAAAAATTTAACCCTCTGTATATCATGAATAAAAGCAAAAAAAACCGCACTCAAAAAGCTTTACTCGTTTCCTTTAAAAAAAAATAAAATGTAAACACCTGAAATATGGCACTCCAAGGACAAAGTCTCCGTTTCTCTAAATGTATATCCCGCCTCAAGTGATGTTCCTTGTCATAGTGAGTTGCATGCTCGCAGACTGGTCTCACTTCCGTTAACTACAGAATTCTCATTGAGACCAGGATTGAAAGTCTACTCACTTTTCTATCTCGGAAACGTATTTGGTGAAGAATTTGCCCGGCTTCTTGAGGTCGGCGGGACATTTGCCGTTGAACAGGAGACCGGCGTCAACGAGTTTCTCGAGCACCAGCCTCGCCAGCTCGCCCATGTACATGCCCGATATCATTTTCTCGAAAATCTGCTTCGACGGATTGATCGAGTTGTCGTCGATCGCCCGATCGTACTCGGTCACGACGAAGTCGAGGGTGCCGCTCTCGCCGAACGCGCCCCACTCGGTATTTATGAGCATGCTCGGTTTTGTATCCACGTAATTGCCGGGTACAGCCATCTCGACGTTTTCCGTTTTTTCCACGTAACACGCGTTGCTTCCGGTGCCTGATGACGTTACAATCGTCCGTTGGTACAATCAATCAAATCGAGATTTATTTGCACAATTTTTTTAACAAGTTTATTTACAAAACGGTATTTTTTGTCTGGCATCTACCGGAACTTATTTTCCACTCTGCATGCTCTTTCCCTTGTGACTATCTAACATTTCTCTCTTTTTCTTAGCTTAATCCTCCCTCCTCCCCCTTCCTCCTTGCACATATTTCTGCACACTTACGCTATTTCCCCAAAATACTCGCATATCCCTTTTTGTATCTTCCCAGCCAACGTATTTATAATTTCTCTCTTCATCGCCAAATTATCCATTCCTTGGACCCACTTCACTGCTTTCTTTCTCGCTTTCTCCGTTACTATCCCCAGCCTTTTTTACATACTAACAGGGGCTCCAACGTATCGTTCTCTTCTTTAAAAATCCTGCATCGCGAATCCTCCCCCCCCCCCCTTTCCGACCTTCCTATATTTCCGCGTCTTATTCTCGCCCACATTTTCTTATCCCTTCCGTTTACTACCTCTTCCAACCGGTATTTCCATGGCCTTTTTTTGTTTTCCACAATGTGTTTGTATTTTTCATTATACGTTGATTTGCTTATTTTTTCCTCTTTCTTCCTTAAAATGTCCTCTTTCAAGGGGTGAGATGCATCAATTTTTTTTTACATTTTCTTGAAGTATGATGTTTCGAAAATATTCCCTGGACATTTCAAGTCAATCCGATTAATAGTTTCCGGGATATCCCACAATTATTGAAGGGGCGTCAGGACCCCATAGTAGGTAGCGGCTGACAAACGCGCAAACGATAATACCCGGGAAGGCAGAATGCTTCGAAGACAACGACAAATTGATATTTTGTAAGCTTCCACATCGGCAGAAGCCCTATTGTATGGGCCAGGAATTGATGATTCGATGTAAGTAATTTTTTAATTAGTATTTCTATACATAAATCAAGTTTGAAATTGGAAAGCTCTGTCAGAAATTTTCAAAAATGTATTACTCAAAAACTATAAACTTTAGCAAAATTTTATAAAGAATACATTCGTTTTAAAATTGCCCAAAATGTTTAAACACAATAATTCATCCCGAAAAACTTTGATTTTTTAAAACATCGTTTTAACAATTGGCAATAAACAATTGAATGCTCGACTTTTCGGCAAAAAATTGTGATATTCGGATTCTGCGGATCAAAATACATAAAAAAAACTTTAGCTTCATCCATCGAGCTCCACATTTTACGAACATATAATACCGCATCCACATCGAAAAACTTTAAACGCGTTTGTCTCGAAACTATGTTTTTCAAGTCGGTGACCACTATAATTAAAAAACCACCGGATGGATTTTGATGAAATTTGGTGTGCTTTTTGATAGCATTAAAAACTAGTCCCCAATCGAAGGATTTGCATTTTGGTTGAAAATTTCTATTTTTTTAACAACAAACGAGCGATTTTTTGGTAAAAAATCGAAAGTTATTTGTCGGAAGCCGCCATTTTGTTAATTTTTGAAAAAAAAGCTTCGATTAAGGACTAGATTTATTTATTAAACTAACGATTTTTTTTTTGGTTTTTTGTTTTCGGATGATTCCGCAAAATTTTATGATGGTCACCGCAAAGTACTACATGCCGAAGGGGGTCCGACAAAGATGGCGATATTTTCATAAATAATCAATATTTTCCTGTGAAAATTTGCACAAGTCAAGTTGAATTATAACATAAAAAGTCTGTGTAACCACTTTTGTAAAACAAACTTAATTACTATACGAAAAATTTATTGAAAATTTTCGTTTTTTCACGCCTCTGACTGCACCCCTTGAGTTTTCTAATCCTTATCTTATCCTTTTGTCTATTCTTTCCACTCCTCTTCATTCCCTTATTATTGTTATTATCTCTCCAATTCCCATATCCTTTCCAACTATCTGTAAATGTTTTCCCCAATTTGACGGAATTCCGTTTGCTCTTGTTTCCTCAAATACGCAAATTTTCGTCAGTTGGTAAAATTTTCACCCGTTACATACGTCGCTTCGATCGCCCGCGGAGATCGAAAAGATCGCGAGGATGCTTACTGCCGATTTGAATCTGACTTACCGACGATCAGGCCAATCCTGCAGCCTCGGTTCTTCCAAGCACAAGACATGAGCGTACCGGTTGTGTCGTTTAGGATCGCGCAGACGTCGATCTTTACGTCCTGTTAAAGAAATTGTACGAATGCACATTGTGAGTTTGTTTAATTCTTCATCTTCCTGATATAGTCATACAGTCTAATCAAAAACCGTGCTGTCAAGTTTTTTTTTCTGGAAACTACTTATTTAAGGGGGGATTGTCTTTTTTTTCGCAAAATTTACCGTTTTTTGGGAATTTTTTTGTGAAGAAAGTATACAACGGAAAACTTGTTAAACTTGGCATATAGTTTTATTGATCTGTTTACTACATACAAAAAAATTTTTAAACAATTTCATCAAAAAATCCGCCTCCCACCCCCCTCGACGCGCGATGGTCCTTTTTTGATGGTGTGCACGATTTCTCAAAAACTATTCAACCGATTGCCTTCAAATTTGGACAGAATGCTCAGCTGACATCCTTTTATCGTTTGATGAAGCAAAAAAGCAATACGTTTAATAGAATTTTATTTATAACAAAAAATCGATCAATTTTTTTCGAAAAATCGATACTTCAAGTTCAAAACGTCACCAAATCGTCAATTTTTTTTCCCTTCATCGAACGATAGCTATATGTGTCTAAAGTAAAATGCTTTTTGGGTTTTTGTTGCAGGATGAACGTGAAGGCTGTAATCGCGCACACCATCAAAAAAGGACCATCGCGCGTCGAGGGGGGTGGGAGGCGGATTTTTTGATGAAATTGTTAAAAAAATTTTTTGTATGTAGTAAACAGATCAATAAAACTATATGCCAAGTTTCACAAGTTTTCCGTTGTATACTTTCTTCACAAAAAAATTCCCAAAAGGCGGTCAATTTTGCGAAAAAAAAGACAATCCCCCCTTAACAGTGACTGCAATAATTCCACTTGGAAGTACTCGCTTATGGTTATTTTTATGAATTATCCCAGATTTTTAAACCGAAGGATTACAGACGCCGGGGGGGGGGGGGTGTTTAAATTATTGTCAGACTCCAAACTCACTTGTCGTCTCTCAATAGCCTGCTCCAAAAGTGCAACGACATCCTCGCCGACGACCCCGCTGCAGTTGAAACCCTTTGTCCACCGAACGAGGTGGCCCTGTGTCAGTCCCGTCTGAGTAAGTGGAAAACTGAAAGTAAAGCCGAGCGGCAGAATGTTGTTTTCAAGCTTGAGATCTTTGACGAACAGGGCCAGACACTGAGCGATGTGATCGAACAGTTGCGTCCCCGTGCCGAGCATAAGACTCTGTGGTATCGCGTAAATTTTGCTCTTCATGTCGAAATTTTGACCGTCCAGGGTTATGAGAAGAACACGGAAATTTGTCCCGCCGAGATCGAGAGCGAGGAAGTTTCCCTTCTCTGAAAAACCATTTTATAATTCGTTTTATAAGCTATTTTATCAATTGATTTGCATGGATAATTATTTTTATGGTCGAACGATTTTTCTTATCCACCGAGACAGAACGGATTATTTTTTCCACTGAACTCGGCAATTCGCGATAGTAGTTCTCGTTTCGTCATTAGGACCAGAATCAGCTTCTTACCTGTCCCATTGGGAAGATCCTGTACGTAGGTCGTGAAACACTTGACGATAGCTTCGTCGTGAGTCTCCTTCGACAGGCCCCGTTTAATCTCGTGCGACAGCCTCTGCATGACCATCCTGAGTTGGTCGTTCGACAGAACGAGGTCCTTGCAGGCATCTTTTATCTGGAAATTGAAGAAAACGTGGATTATAGACTTGTTTCATTTTTTGAAAATAATTCGATGACGACAAATACATTAAATGTATATGCATTTTATATAAATTCTATCGTTATACGATATATATTTATATATCATAAAAATATTATAACTGTGAAATTTTAATTAACATGTATATAATGTTTAAAAAATCAGTATATATATATATATATATATATATATATATATATATATATATATATATATATATATATATATATATATATATATATATATATATATCTTTTTGTAAATGTTCATATTAATTATTTAGTTACGACAATATTTAATTACATTTTATAACTATAATATTTAAATTATAAATATAATTTTTTAATACATATTGCTTTCGAGCGTTTAACCTTTTCGGGTTTCAACGACTGTTTCAATATATAGGGTGTCTCAAGATGACCCGACGTTTTAATTTGTTAATAAAACGTATTATTAAAATTTTTATTCTAATATAAGGTACAAATATGGAGGTTATGTGTAGAACACAATATCCGATAAATGGCCGCCTCGTCCCTGTTTGCGAACGTTCATTCTTTGTGACGAAATTTTCAATAACATTTTGGCATAATTGCGGACCAATTTCATTAATAGTGCGTCCAATTGCTTTCTTGAGCTCCGTAATGGTCTGTGCATCATTGACATACACTTTTGTCCTGATGCCAGTTGTCAAGGATTCGTACTCTATGTTAGCCACAAAAAAAAAAATAGCGCGCAATTCAAAATGTCAGGTCATTTTGACACACCCTTTATATTGAGGAGTATATTCCAATACAGTCAGTTTTTGTCGATTAGGATAGTTCCCAAGATCCAAGAGTAACAAAGTATCTGCAAATTTTTTCGAGACAAAAAAATGTTCGTCCTCTCAAGTTCCTGCCAGATATCCGCTCGTGTGATTCCGTCATAGTGCAAGCGAGTGACCAGACGTACTACGACGACATCCCAATGATAGGACCAACGTATCATGTACATTTGCACACGCACACTCGCGCCTGTTGCATCGTGAAACTGTTGCGCAACAAAGCACACGAACATCCAGCATCTCGCGTGCAACGCAGTTTGTGGGTGAAAACACTTCCGACAGCAACACGGCGATCATAAATTCCGGGCTCGAGTTTACACGTGAAATTAAAAATTGCGGGGGACAATTCGTCGTACACAAATGATCTAAAAGTAGACTAGTAGATCTTGGGAATATGGATAAGAAACTGACTCAACAGACAATGAGGAAGGGAATCAATTGTCCAAACCGGAAGTTCACGAAGAGAACGATATATTGATCTGAAAGTCAATAAAAATTTTTGGACCCTAAGAGGTTATATAAAGTTAAAATTCTCGAATGTAATGTACATATTTTTAAGTACACACATAGAAAATGTCTTGTCAATCCGGCGAATATTCTCGAAGTTACACGCACATTTGTCACGACGTGTCAGAGCGTTCGAAAGTGCTTTTTCAACTTTAAACGCGTTTTTCTCAAAACTGTGTTTTTAAAGTCGGTGAGCAAGATTTCTCGGAAACGGCGGAACCGATCAGTCTCAAGTTTAACACAATCTTTTCAAGTATATTTTTTAGTAATTAATCGAAGGTTTTTTCTCACCGATAAAAATTTTCCATTTCATAAACAATTGAAGGTCTAAGTTTTTGTCAAAAATCGATTTTTTTTAGAAGCCACCATTTTGTCACAAAAATATTTTTGTGCTTATTCCTTCGATCATTACAAGATAATCCATTATATTAACGAAATATTTTTGTTTTTTTTTTTTATTTTGGATGATCCAGTCCAGAGATATCGTGCTCACCGCAAGACGCCTTTTTTTAGAGGTGCTCCCGGAGATCAGCTATAGCAGCTTTCAAAAGAATTATTTTTACAAATAAAAAATGTTAAAATACAGTTGAAAGTTACCATAATATGTGTACGAATGTTTCCGTTAATAGATTTAAAGGTGTGCTCAAGAAAAGATCTTGAAAAATCGATCTTTTTGGGCCTGACTGTATTTTCTTCCAGAAAAGCAATCTGTCAAAAAATGACAGACAACTTGGTCCAAATACGATTGACAAATATTTTGATATTTTCCAGTCGCGTTGACAAAATTTCGGAAAAAGCTGCGCAATTCCTCTGTGACTGTGTCTACCCCTTAAAATTCGTTTCTACCCCTTAGGAGCTCGAATATTTTTTTTCCCCGAAAAGCAATCTGTCAAAAAATGACAGACAACTCGGTCCAAATACGATTGACAAATATTTCGATATTTTTTAGTCGCGTTGATAAAATTTCGGAAAAAGCTGCACAATTCCTCTGTGACTGTGTCTACCCCTTAAATTTCGTTCGATAAAATTTCTTTGTATCGATCATCGAATAAAAACGCCCAGAAAAATAAATGACGCTTCGCAGACGTGTGCTAAGTGAATCTTGACGACCTTTCCGCGATCATATGCCCGGGAGCGAAATCATTTTGCACCAAGTTGCATCACGATCGTCTCGCTATACGTTTAGCAAGCGAAGCAAACTTCTGTCGGCCCATAATTGTAAATCATTTTCAAACTTTTCTGGCATTCCGTAATTTAACGCCATTACATACCATTTATGGGCGTAGTGTAAAATGACTCGCGAGAATTTAACGCGTCATTTCTTTCTGATAAACGAAAATGTAAATTTACGAGCGCAAACCGTGTGCAAACAAGGTATATCTAGTACATACGTACATACGAACGCGGTAGAGCTCACAATGTATTACGCGAGACAAATGATTACTGCCGCGGCTTACGGTATTGCATAATAATGCATTGTATCGCGCCTAGTTTTGTTCCTATCGTGACGAGGATTTATCTCGTGATCAAATGAATTTGGGAAAACTGTAATATCTAGTCTGTATATCTGCAATAACTGATTCCGTCGGTACGGTCGAACGGAACTTTTTGATGCCACTCGTAGCACGATCACGTGTATACTAATATACTGTAGCATGATTACATACACTACTCTAATTACCGTGAAACGGGGCTACTTTGACATTCAGGGTAACTTTGACAGTTATTGGGGCTACTTTGGTAGAGCGCGAAAATACGTTTTAAATGTGTGCGCAGCGAGCCCTCTTGACCTTGAATAAACTAGAACGACAATTTGTTGTTCAAGTTTAATGAATAATTAATTTGAACAACAATTTGTTGTTCAAATTTGAGGAATAAACTTCAACAACAACTTGTTGTTCAAACTTATTATAATGTTGCTAAAGTTGATTTTTATCTCAATGACAATTATAAGACTCATTAAGTGCATATAATAGCACGCCAAGTACTTGATATTTTTATGTAAAATGTTGCCTTAAGGGAGGGCACCACTGTAACTGCCCATTTTCGACCGTTTTCTTTCGATTTTTTTTAAAGGAATGAAATACGTGGTCAAAAGAGCTTTCAGGTTTTATAAGGTATATATTGAAGTATGTAAAAAAAAATTATTTGTCAAAAGTATACAAAATGGCGGCGCACGAGCCACTATAGCACTACTGTTTCTCAGCCAACCCTCTCCGCGGCTCGCAGTAGAACTGTCGTAAATTTAGTCCCGAAACTAAGAGTGAAATATTTTCGCTAATTATATTATTTTTAGCAGTCGAGTACGGGGAGAATTAAAAAATTATTAAAAGGAAAATAGAGGCGAGTTTGAAAAAAGTTCGTTTTTTCGACCATCATTTTCATCTCAAAAGTGATATATTTTTGACAATTTTCGATTCATCGAAAAAAAACGCACGTACTTGACTGTTAAGGCGTTACCCCCACTTGTAGCGCAAAAAAAAGGCCTTTTTCATGAACTTTTTTTAAGATAACTACAAAACTTTTTTAATCGATCAATATACCATCTTAAAGAACACATCTTGAAGAACTTTCAGTAATTTTTTCATTGAAAAATATTACATTGTTTAGTGGCAAATGGCCGTCAATGAAATAATGTTTTTATATACACGGTTTGCGGTGACCAACATTGCGGCGAAGTGGATCATCGGAAAAAAAATGCGGATGGATTTAGTCAAATATAAGTATAAACTAGTCTTTAATCAAAGGATTTTAAAAAATATTCATTTTTCACAAAATGGCGGACAGTCAAAGTTAATGGTTCGCTTTTAACGAAAAAAATGGCCGTTTTTTGGCTATAAAACGGCCATTTTTTTCGAAAAAAAAAATCGAACGATTAAAGACTACATTTTTATGTATTAAATAAGCCTGCAAAATTTCAAGAAGATCGGTTAATTAGTGTTCGAGTAATCTTGGTCACCGACTTCAGAAATGCCATTTTGAGAAAAACACGTTTAAAGTTTCTCTTTCAACGCTCTTTCAACACGGATTCTTCTCTTTCAACGCTCATATCTCAGTCAATTTTGTTCGGATCGACTTGAAATTTTCAGGACATATTCTCAAATACTTATACTTCAAAAAAATGCAATAAAAAAAATCGATTTTTTCAAAATCGCAAGTGGGGGGTAACCTCTTAAAGCAATCTAATAAGCTACAGTTAAAATTTCAAGTCGATTGGACAAAAAGTGTTCGAGTTCTGCTGCCTCAATAACGATGACAATTTGGTTGTAAAAAATCGTTGTTTTTCATTTAATTCCATGTATAATAAATTAAGATTATATTTTTTTTATTAAAATGATTCTAAAGAAACCCTTAATCTTTGACATAAGTTGCATTTCAATGCCCTGTCAAAGAAGCCCCACACTTGGGGCTATTTTGACACTTTAAAAAATGTATATACGAAATTGTGAGGGGGTGGTGAAGCTTGACTTTTTCATACATTAGATAGCCAAAGGACACACTGTTCTATTGGAGCAAGAAAAGTTGGCATCTAGGATGTAAAAAAAGTTACCTACAAAAAAATTCCAAAACCTGTTCAATGTAGCCCCGTTTTGCAGTAATTTTGGACACTTTTAATAGAAATTAGCTTCTTGATATTTACGCAGAAAATGTATATTCTGCAGCGCCGAAATGGTACTGTAATGTTTTCATTTTAATTTATGATGTTTCTACTTAATATTTGGCCTAATAATTAATTACCTACTTTGATAAGAATATAACATATGGGTATCTATAACGTAAAAATAATCAATAAGAGCGAAATTTAAAAAAATTGAGAATGTCCGAGAATTAATTCCACCAGGGCGTACACACACGCACATTACATTAGCATATAATTAATTGTATAACATTACAATAACATATAGTTTTTTTCCCCTGAGTTCCAACATATACCCTTTGCCTATTTTACGTTTAACCCTTGCCAATTGAATCCTTTTTTATCACTCTCTATCCGCACTTCGCTAATCTAATCTAAATTCCGTTGCGTCCAGAGCCGTCTTGAGCGTAGTGTTGAAGTTTGTATCGTTGGAATGCAACGAACGTTTTATTTCTTATTTTCATTTCCTCATTTTTGTTACTGTACAAAATCTTTTTTTGCAAGTTTTACTTCGTAAATCTCGGAATAAGTTTTTTTTTAATGGGTGAAGGGTTTTCATCGGCAAATTCTGCGAAAGGAAATTAAGGCGAGATGTAAATTTAGACAGGAAAAAAAGAAGCAACTTTGAGGGATTTTTTAAACTAAGAAATAATTATTCTACAATTATAAAACTTTATGTATACATTAACAGTATATTTAAGTATACAAAACAATTTTTTTATATTCATTTATCATCGAAATAATAATGATGATCGGCGGGCGGTCGAGCTTCCCGTAGACTTCGATTTGCAAAAAAAGTCAAACATTTGTACAGTTGGAACATGTTTAGTTTCTATTTGACGGTAATTAAAATGAAGATGAAAATTTAAGTGAATAGCACGCATGTACAAAAATAAATCAGCATTTCACGCACCATTTCTCTAAAATTTGAAATAAAAAAGTAGTTTTTTTTTCTAATTTTTCAAAAACAATTCTCGTCAAGTACAAGGTAACAATGTTATCAATATTTCTACCAATTTTCAACTCAATTGGCTTCATAGTTTTTGAGTAATCCTGCAGGCCAATTTTGATAATGCCGTTTTGAGAAAAACGCGTTTGAAGTTTACGCCCGTTCCGAATCCGGACGGTGATCCAGAGCTTTGATGGGCTGTAACGTTTAAAGTTTTTCGAATTTAGCTTTGAAACTTTGGGCAAATATTCTACATATATAGTTCTATCGTTTAAAAAAAGGGAAGTCGATGTTTTGATGGTTGTAAATGTAGATCCCGCCTTGAGGGGATATACCAGTGTGACGCTTTCAAAAAATCGATTTTTTCCCCTTTTTCGACAGTTTATACTTTCAAGAATATCCTGTAAAAATTTCAAGGCCGTACCTTCAATCATTTTATGTTGCAAAAATCGATAGTTAAATCTTTAAACGCATTTTTCTCGAAATTCGATTTTTCAAATTTGCTGACATTGTAACTCAAAGAGCAATTATCCGATTGACTTGAAATTTGAACTGAGTACTCTTGAATATATTTACTCTACAATGACGTAGGATATTTTTGATTAAATGAAAATTGACGATTTGGCATTGAAAAAAACGACCATTTTATAGGCAAGAAAACAGACTTTTTTCATAACGACGCCATTTCGTTAGATTGCGATATTTTTAGAAAATTCTACGTCATTGTACAGGAAATACCTTCCAGTTTAACGACATTTTTTCCTTTTTATGTTTTAGCTACTTAATCGGCCGGAATCATGTCAGCAGTGGAGGAACTTTTTTTTTGGCGCCTCCGAAGGCAGCGCATAAGTCGCTTGGATCTCAATATTTTTCTATGAAAAAATTATGTAATATAGGTCAATTATAGCCAAATATATTCTTAATTTTCCGAAACATTTAATTGAGTACTTTTTTTCCAAAAATTTCCGAAAATCGCCCAAATTTTCAGCGTTCACACTGGTATAGCCCCTTAATGTAATTCAGAAATCTAATTTTTTATTGGATTTCAACGATGCAAAATTCGACCTCATTCTTAAGGTACACTATACCGCTTTTGACGCGGCTACCATAAAACCATTTTACCCCGTAATTTCCGAAAAAGACACGATTTTTTTTTCTGTTTTCGATCAGAGAAAAATCATGCGGAAATACCGCGAAATATTCAAGGAAGAAAATAAATAATCGTTAATAAAACTATATAGGTATTTGTTCTACATAAAAATAGATGAATGTGAAACCTTCGATTTTTTTCGTCTACCTAATCAGCTTACACGATATCATAAGGAAAAAACGGCGTAGCTGTTTCGCGAACTCTCGAGGCGTTGGGACCGTGACTCACGCTCTGACAGATTAGAGTTTAACGCCAGTACGTCGAGTGAAGTAATCGCAAAACGCGATTTTTTTCCATCCGGACGACATTTTCAACAAAGTCAAGTGCCCGACCGATTGTCGTCAAAATTCTGTATTGGTTGAGCCCAATAGCAAACCGTACGGTTGCGTTGTTTTCGGCAAAGTGCGCATCGCGTTTTCAACGTGACCACGAATGTCCGATACATCGCCTCGGCCTTCGGGGCATTTCCGCGAATCAATGATTCATCGAGACACATCACACTTATCGAATTCTTCGTTCGCAAATGTGACAATTTTCTCGCCAGTTATAATATTTTATCCTGCAACCAACTCGGTATGAATGGCAATATTCTAGAATTCAAACGCGATGAAATAATGGTGTTGAAGTTTGTGTCGTTGGAATGCAACGAAATCATTGTTTTCTCCTTCGCTCAATTTGTTTGCCACATTCAGGCTACAAATATCATTGAAATATTTTCCAAGATTAACCCCGTCGCGGTCACACGGGGTTGGGGTCGAGGGGACCCCACGCGCGAATTTGAGCCAAAATTACTATAAGTAGTAGACGGCCAAGGGGGCTGGCCTGCCTTGTAAGAGTGCTCTGGAGTGTCCTTCGTAAGTACCGATTCGGGTCGAATGATTCGCGATAGCAGTTTCGTCGTGGCAGTCGATATGAAAAAAATCGGCTGGGTGCTGGGGTCATTTTGACCCCCACGTGATCTGCACGTATATTTTATCGAAAAAAGCGGTATTTTTTGTTTTCTTCGTGGGACCACTTTACGTAATGTAAGTATGAATGTGAGGACGGTAAAAAAAAATTCTATCAAGTTTATATGAATTACTCCGAAATGTGAATTCTTTGCGACGTCCGTCTACGTTATTTAGAGCTCATTGCCTGGAAAACCATAAAACCATTTAGAATGTGCGACAAGCACAGAATTTACATCTGTGTCGACTGCGGGGGACAAACTTGATTTATTTACCGTTGTTTCATGTATATATTTTCAAAAATAATAAAAAAAAAATATCTTTCATATATATTGTGTTTACACTATGATCTCATAATTTTTCGAGCCGCTGTTACGAATAAATTGCTCATTTTTCACGATTATCGTTCTTTTTTTTACTGCAAAATGGGCCCTCTTCAAATGTCCAAATCAATACCTTTTTTGGAACGCTCACTATGAAGCAATTTTGTTCATTAAACTATCTTATCTCAAGAGTAACACCCGAAATGTTTTTCTTATTAAATTGAAAATTGCAAGTTATGATTTTTTAAGTGCCAAATGGCTTTTTTCAAGCATTGATCCGTACCTGATTTTTTCCGCCATTTGAAATGTCGATAACAATGTTATACTGAGAATGTCACATTCTAGAAGGTTCAAACTACCACCCTGTATTTGAATAAGCTATTCGGAACAATAGAATCAACGTGCCAATCGTTTAAACATGGTTGGGGTCACACGGACCCCACGTGACCAATCAAGTTGCTGGCCGAGGGTGTAACCTCAAGATTTAACGATCCATAACCTAAAACCGAAAAAGACGCACGTTGTTATCGTAATAAATGTTGTTGTTGTTCTTGTTGTAATAAATGACGCATATGTCATTGTAATGAAAATAAAAGGATGAAAAAATAAATAAGGATTTTCGTTGCATTCCAACGATGTAAACTTCAACGTCATATGAAAACAGCACCATCATCGAAGAAATCAATCACGTTACGAAACAACATAACGACAACTGTACTCGTGTCGAATGGAGAAAAATTATTTTATCTCGCTGTGAAATCGATCAATATCCCAATTGGAATAACAATGGTAATCAGGCTGAATATAAGGAGTATCGTATGTAATCACACGTGCCAACGCGAAAGTTCGGAGTCTCGGGTGAATGTAATCGACAAACGTGCCCAATGTGCTCCTACTCCCGCCTATTTACAACCACTGTACATGTATACACTGGTGCCGAACACTCTGCCACCAAATATATTCGGGTCGTAGAAGACTCTGGGTTCTCGACGAAAACGTCGAGTCCGCTGGGTCGATAACTTCTCTCCCTTTATTTGAATGAAGGGATTTACCGAAGGAGGCTTCATTTGGAGGGGGGATTGACCACCGAATAGCGATCGTACAAATACGATCTTCCATCCCCTCGGGCCTAAAAACTAGGCCAATCAAAGTGATCATCATAATAATAATAACTGCAAACAGTAGGAATCATAGTAATATCGATATTATCAGTTATGATAATAATAATAACCATAATGATGATGATGGTGTCGATTTTTCTAATAATAGTATGAATAGTATACACCCATTTGATATATTTCTAATGATAATAAATGATAATCAATATGAAAAACCTCATTAGTCTTCTAAAGGTATTCGGGACATTTTTTCAATTCATACCAATAATAACGCAGGAACATGAATACTTTTAGAATATTAATTTGGAAACATAATAATAACAAATGCCATTTAATAATGCCAATAAACCCCGTTAATCTTCTAAAGGTATTCGGGACATTTTTTAAATTTCATAACAATAATAACGCAGGATCATGAATACTTTTAGAATATTCATTTGAAAACATAATAATAATAAATGCCCATCAATATTTCGAGTCTTGGTGATGCTGATTCATTATTGTTACAAAGTAAAAAATCGTTAGCATCAACATTTCAGAATTTTAATGTTTGGGTTACTACTTATTATGATTATGACTAATAATAAGTGCTTCTTATTATGGACTTCTAAGTATTTCTAAGTACTTGTTATTATGATTATTACTAACATTGACATCAAGATCGTCATTATTATTATTGTATACTACTTATTATGTACAGTTGTTTGAGTAAATCTCCCAATTACATTTACATTTTTTCTCCCAATCTCCAAATCTCCCAATTACATTTACATTTTTTTTACCACAATCGCGATAATCAAACTCTTGCGCAAATTCCTGAACCGTGGCTTGGCGCCATAATTCCATATCAGTTTATTCTCCGCACGAGTGCACGGAGTACACGGGTTATCAACCACAATCGAGTTGGTACAGACTATGCTGACGCAAACGGAATAAATCTTATCAACGATGCACTGATAATAATCCGTGCGTCCCGGCCATCATTCGAATCTGCACATGCGAAATCTTTTGCTAATAAGAAGCGCTATCCTTTCTTCAAGTGAATGCCGTACGCAAGATTCAACGTATCATAAAGATGTGTCGTTCTTGGTAGGATTTTTTTGGGCGGCATTCTGTCGCGTCTAAAATATGTAGTCTCTTAAAAATATAAATTTATCCATAAGACTAGAAATTAGCGAATACTTTAAAGTAAAATTGTTACGAGCACAGTAAAGAAATTCGTTTTGGAGGAAAGTAAAAAAAATGGTCTCTCAATTTGACACGATACAGTCCGGTACAGTCTAGGCGAAATTTGAAATATTAATAATAATATCAACAAAAATGATATTATATTCATATTGATGCACGAGAAATATTAAAAATATTGATTTGAAATTTTATAATAATAATAAATCACGATCATGAATACTTTTAAAATGTTAGTTTGAAGAACACGACAATAACATCAAATGCACATCAATATTTTAAAAGTAATCATCATACTGATTTATCATTGTTATTAAACGAGAAGCTTTTATTATGACTTTTAGAATATTGATAGATATTTATTATTATGTTCAGTGAAAAAATCTCAACATTATCATGTAAAATATTGATAATTATCGGTGTTTGTTGTTTCACAAATAACAGATAAATTGGCAAACTTTTCGAAAGTCATCGAGTTTCAATACGATTTTGCATTTACGCGCCTACCTACATGGGGCTATGGAACGCTCTAGTCCTAAAACGAGACTTTTATCGCACCCTCCTTATCGTTCGTTCCGAAACGTTTAATTCGCCCGGGATTTTTTTCTTCGACGTCGCAACTTCCGAATACCCTCCGGAGTTGCTCGACTCGAGAGAGCGCGTGCGGTGGCATTGATCCAGGTTGACGTCATTGCGAACTCGAGACACACCCGGCGTACGAGCCAATGCCGTGGCTGGATCGAGTATATGAATGGAACCGAGCGAGAAAGATCATCTCGCCCTATCTCTCTTCCTGCTCTGCTTTCGCTCCCGCACACGCACCCGGCATTCTCTCCTTTTCGCAGGGTTCGTACTGAGAGCAGTGCGGAAAAAAAAACCGGCATGACGGGTACGGTTTTCCCTCGTCTCTCGTTTCATTGGTCTCTCTTCCGAACACGTGTGGACAAAAATATGCAGAAGAGAGAAGGAGAGAGAGGGTGAGAGAGAGAGAGAGAAGAGAAACGGACGTATGAAAAAACATACTAAACTGGAAGCTGGAGAGTACTCCGTCTCGTAAATACGTTTTACTCTTTGAAATACGTCTTCCATTGTCGGGCGGCAAAACTCAACATTCCAAGTAGTTACTGTTAGTTGAGACAGACCGTACAAATATACTTCCAATCCCAGCATTAAGGGAGATTTTGTCCTTGAAATGCAGCGGGAGATGTGAGCGGCTCAACATGAGCAGCTGGAAGAAGAGGAGGGATGCCTCTATGGACCAGGCATTGCCGATTAGCGGTAATTATAAACACATTTGTGTAAACACATTACAAAACTTTAAACGCGTTTTTCTCGAAAACACGTTTGTAAAAATGGCTGACATTCTCCTGACCGCTGTAATTAACATATCGACCTGAAATTTGGAGAGCATACTCAGAAAATATGTCTTCACGGAATGACGGATCGTTTTTTCGATCGATACATTTTTGCGTTTATTATTTATCTTTTTATGCGAAAAAAAACGCGAAAATTCGATTTTTTTTAAATTGCCGCCATTTTCCGAAACTTGTACTAAACGAAAAACCCATCCGTCATTCCATGACCAAAGGGTCACAGATTGATAATATGCTTTGAATTTGTGTTTCAGATCAACAAAGAGGAGGCAGTGATGTCAGCCGTTTACCTCCCGCGATTTGAGGACCTGTTTTCGCGGAGCTGCAACGGCCGCCATTTTGGTTTGTTTTTCAAAAAAAAAAAAATTTTCAACGTTCTGTATATCATGAATAAAAGCAAGAAAAAAACCGCACTCAAAAAGCTTTACTCGTTTCCTTTATAAAAAATAAAATGTAAACACCTGAAATATGGCACTCCAAGGACAAAGTCTTCCTTAACGGGTTATGTCTAGTTGTAACTACCGAAAACAGCTCATTTTTGTGATTTTTTAAAAAAGAAAATCGCATTTTAGAAATGATAAATTTGTACAAGAATTAGGTATTCGAAAAAGTATCACCTGAAGAACACTCTGTAATTTTTTTAAGTAAAAATATTTAAATATAACCGATTTACAGCCGATGTCCGGGAAAACTCACAAAAACGTCTTTTCAGGCCCTTCTGAACCAGATTATTTAATATCCAAAAATCAAACAGATTTCGTTACTATTACGTTGGCACATAAGTAATGAGCGATTCGTATGGACCTATACTATAGCTCATATAGCTATATGCCAAAATTAGTTGATCCTAATCGAAGGAATTCCCGAAATTCTAAACTAACAAAAATAGCGCGTGTTCAAAGTGAGTCTCGATTTGTGTGAGAAAATGGGCTCTTTTCGTTCGTCAAATCGACAGCATCCATCGGAAAAAAATCTTTCGATCAAATACTATATATTTACATGTAGAAAAAGCTCTAAAAAAAATTCAGAAAGATCAATACAGTAGTTTTTGAGATATTTTGCTCACCGAATTTGAAAACGTACTTTCGAGAAAAAAAAACGTTTGAAGTTTCAAGCGATGGTCCGAGAGTTCTGACGGGTACGTACTAGCCTATAAATCTGTCAACTTCGATCTGATGATGTTGAAATTTTCAGGGAACATGGATAAGACGATTTACTGTCAAAATATTTTCGTTTCGAAAAAAGTGATTTTTCGACTTTTACACCTAAGCATTACCCCTTAAAGTGCTCCGGCAAAGTTCCAGGAATATTTCCAACGATTCTTCATGTGTTCTTATGATTTATTACGCGCTGAAACGATCCCATCTCATTGGAGTTCATTGTTCCGGCGTGATGACAATTACGCGATAGCTCGTCCACCACAATGTACTTTTTTGGCGTCTCTCTGCGTGTATCTATATGCAAAACTCGATGACGGCTCTTCTCTCCATCTTTAGTGGAAAGTTTCGCGCAAGAAAATATTTTTACATTTTTCTGGGACATTTTGTCAAGTACCGGAAATTCCGTTAGGAAATTACACCAAATATTGGCAATCGATCATCCCAATGACGCTATCAGTAGTGTATGAAATATTATTGAAGCATTCCACTTTCTCAGCATCGAATAGAGATATATTTTGATGATTAGAAAAAATGTTGGTACACAAATGACGATGAATTTTTCCGAATGACTGTCACAGCAATAATAATTTTGTGAACGGTTCAGATTATCTGCGATTCGCAGTGACGGTAAAAAAGGCGTTTCCTTCGGGCTACTACTCGGGTCGCTAATTCAATTATTCAATTGGCAAAATAGATCGAGAGGAAGGAGCTGTGCAGAGGCGTATCATAGTGTCAATTGGTATTTCATCTCAGAATTTCGTAGTGACGATCTCGCCTTACTGGTATAGTTTGAGGCATCGAATGTTCCTGCGTTTTTTCGTCTGAAATTAATCTTTTACCTCATCTTTATAAGGGGTTAATAATCAAGATTTACCAATAAACGTATTCGAATAATAAAGAATAATTTTTCGTAACGCCAATTTTCATAATTTATTGGTCCTGATGAAAACAATTTGCAAATATATGCCACATAATTTTATCGAATTTTTATAAATAATTGATAATTTCATTGTTTTTGTATAATTAATTATCGAATAAGAAATTTTAATCATTCCTATCCGCCATATCGATTATTGCCTTGGCCCTATCAACGTGAATAAAGTTATTTAAAAAAAAATTATTCGCCTACATTTTTTCTTTGGCTCCTGTGCTATTTGACAATGCCACTCATTCGGATTTTTTTCACAATGATTGATAATTCTATACTATTTTACAGTGACACTCATTCGGATGATTTTTACAATGATTGATAATTCTATACTATTTTACAGTGACACTCATTCAGAATTTTTTTACAACGATTGATAATTCATGGTTTTAGTATAATTAATTATCAAATAAGACATTTTAACCATTCCTATCCGCTGCATCAGTTATTGCCTTGGTCCTATCGACCCACGTAAATAAAGGAATAAAAAAAATGCAATAATTTTTTGGGCAAACAAGGCGGTTTTTTTGGCTCCCGTACTATTTTACAATGCCACTTATTCGACATTTTTTTACAATGATTAATAGATCTACACTATTTTACAGACACTCATTCGGAAAAACATTACAATTGATAATTCATTGTTTTTGTACAATCAATTATCGAATAAGAAATTTCGATCATTCCTATCCGCAGCTTCAATTATTGCCTTGGTCCAATCGAGCCACGTAAATGAAGTAATAAGAAAAAAACATTGTTTGCAATAATTTTTTGAGCAAACAACGCGGTTTCTTTGGCTCCCGTACTAATTCACAATGCCGTGTAATTCTCGATGCTGGCGCTAAAACCGATGCCCTCGTGAACAACGAGCCTCGCGTGCCCGATCGATCACGGCTCTCTCTCCGTCTCGCTTCAACCTCGTGTTCGCATGTGAATATGCTCTCGATTCTCAAACGTTTCCTTCTTCCACGCAGCGAGCTTATGCGCGCGCAAAAATCGTCCTTCGTCCTCGACCCGAGGGTCCTTCACCTCGTTTCGCGCCTAAGAATTGCTCCGACACGTGTCATAAAATTGAACGATAAAATAGAAATGAAAAACGTCAAGAGTAAAGGAAGGAGCGAGGCCCAAAGCTCACGGTTAATGCCCTGCGGTGATGCTCGCGCCACCTCACGAGCATCACAACGTCCCCGCTTTCTCCCTTCCATTTATCTCGTCCTTCATCACGAGGGAACTCAATATAGGAGAAAGGGCCACCCGAAAAGAATCAACGATTTTTTTATCGCTCCATTGATGCATACGAGGTCCATCTACGATATTGAATCATGCATCGCTCGAATGCCACGGAAATCATTTTCTTTGCACTGTCCAAATTTCTTGACGAATTCAGACTACGAAAATCTTCCAAACATTGTCGAGGTTCTCTTTTCAAAGACTCACAATCTAAATTTGCAAGGATAGATTTTTCTTGCATTTCAACGATGCACATTTCAACACCGCGCGCTTTTTCGCGACTATTTTATCTTCCAATTCTCGCAAGCATCGTAAATCGATGAAAAAAAAATCATTTACCCGCAATATAAAGCCAGCGAGATCGTAAAATCAGGGGAATCTTTCAAATCAATTAACCCCTCGATTACTACGGTTATTAGCAACGATTTATTATTTCGTCGTAGAGCACGAAAATATATTCCGCAGCGTAAAAATGTATTTTCGCGTAATCGTGCGAA